>JAPMLY010001326.1:0-111739 GCA_026401115.1 Tetraselmis chui
CCACAACAACGGACGCCGTAGATACTCGTCTATCAAAAAAATTCAGATAGGGGAGTGGAAATACTGCACCGACCACAACCTCTCACACACAGCCCGCTTGATTAGGAACAAATACACACCCCTCGCAAACGCCATACGCAACCACTGGCCAGGTACAGAGGTCGACATCCTACCCATAGTCATGAGCCGCACGGGCACACCGCACTCATCCACCATCGAAAGTCTCACCTCCCTACTCACCCTCCGCACCGACCCTCCGGACAAACTCATCACCAAAACTCGCCTTGACACATCTCGCATCCTTTCCACCCTCCATACACACACCGTCCAATGGCTGCACCACCTCCTCCTTGTCTACCGCACCAAATCACGCATGACCACTCGCCAAGCATCCGCATAATGACCCACCCATGCCCCTTCTTGCACATCACCTGTCAAACACTCCAGACCCTCCCCGGGGGGGAGTAAAACACCCCTGACCACACTTGGAGAGGTTGGACATAGGAGGTTCACGGTCTAGCCCTGACTTGTAAGTTCCCTGTTTGACGTAGTTGGGAGGGCCCAGAGACAGCAGCCGACGCATCCGGCTTTTTGGTGAAAAACCGGCGCATACGGTACATGTTGTAAACAATTTCAATTTCAATTTCAATTTCAGCCTATGTGGATGTAGGTGCGGCGGAGGGGGATAGTGGCTGTGCCGTTGGTGGAGCTGAGGATGCAGTATATTGCTGTGGTGAGTGATATTTGAATGCTAGTGTTAATGATGGGTGAGGGTGAGGGGTGGGAGCGGAAGTATGAGCCGTCCGGGGATTTTTGAAGGGAGGTGTGGTGGGTGAGGTCCAGAGGGGTGTGTGGGGTGGAGGGGGAGGTGGTGTGGTGAGATGAGAATTCCTGTGTTGTTTGGTGAAGTAGTGTGTATAACCAGTGTGTGCTGGGAATGACGCCGTCAGCGTTGGGGCAGGGTAGGGAGAGGGTTTGTCGGGACAGGACGAGGACTGTGGTAAGGCAGGTGTGTACCTAGGAGGAGCCCGGGACGTGTCCCGTGACGTGTGGGGGTGTGATTGTAATTTTGTGAAGATGGGGGTTGGGGGGTACAGGTTCGTGAAGGGAGGTAGGAAATAGGTTCAGTGGTACAGGGCCGGATTGTGAAAAGATGGGGTTATTGGGCAGGTGGAGGATATTTATCCACAGGGAGGAGGGGTCACTTTCGATCTTGGTGGGGTCGTCCACGGGCTGTATCGCATCCGCGAATTGGAGGAGGAATTGAACCGATTCGGGTAGGTCTTCCATCTGGCTGACAGTTGTAGTCGAGGGTGAGGCGCCGGCGGGGGCGAGCTCGGTCGAGAGGTGCGAGGTGAAGAGGTCATGTTTAAGGGCGATCGCTTCTCGGCCGGATATGTCAGTGAACATGGGGGAGCGAAGTTTGATCCGGTGAGCCGTGGTTGGGGGAATCGAAGCTGCGCGAAGGAACTGGATTTTCTGTTGTTTCAGTTTTGTGAGGAGAGGGGGTGGGAGGGGTGCGTTGGGTGGTGTCGGACCGATCGAGTGGAGTTCACGCTGCTGTGAAGTGAGCTGAAATAGAAAACCGGTCGCGATTCAGGAGGTGGGGATGTCCAGTCTGATCTCCTGAAAGCCCGATGTAAGTTCAGTAGGCAGGGGGTGGCATCGTGACACGGGCGGGAGGAGGGGTGAGGGGTTCTGGTGGTTCGCGCCGACCAGTGTGAGAGGTGGGCGAGTTCCCGGCCAATCGAGTTCCTTGTCCGGAGAGGGAGGTCTTTGATCTGGTTGATGCATTCGAGAACCCAACGGCGGGCAGTCGAGCACGTCGAGGTTACTGCATCATTGGGTAGGGTCGGGTCCGGGAGAAACATACCGTGTAGCCAGAAGATGGCGACGTGGGGTGAGGTGGTGGAGTACTGTCCAGTGAGGAGGTAGGAGTCGATCATTCGGGAAGGGAGGTCGTCGGCTGGCCCGAGGTCGTTAGTTGACCGGGGGAGCGCCAGGACCAGAGGTGTCTGGAGTCCTCGACCAAGGGAGGGGTCCAAGGATGTGCCCAGGTGGTACCTTACCGGGGTTTGTTGAGGCACTGTGATGAAATGCGCGAGAGGGTGTCATGCGAGGCGGGTCCTGGGGATGTAGAGGTCTCCGGAGGTCGCATTCGCCGGGCGAGGCCGCAGGAGCACCAGTTTGTAAGTGGGGAGAAGGTCAAGTGTCGAGGACATGTTGGTCGAGTGGGGTTCGATCAGTGGGGTGGAGTTTTGTTGAGTTGTTTTCGGTTTTCGAGTAGGTTGCATGTGTTGGCGGCACACGACCAGGTCGGATGGGACCTGGGTTTGGAGGATGTAGGCGGCGGACGGTAACGTCCGGACGCTCGGTGGGGCGCGTTGTGGTGCGCCGTCCCCGGGAGGGGGAGGTTTTTGTGAGCGATGGTTGTTTTTGGCGCGACGTAGTACTGGAGTGGGTACATGTTCGGATTTCAAAGTGGGTGGCGCGAGAGCTGTCGAGGAGATAAAATTCAAAACTCTGGGAGCTGCGCCTTGCTGTGTGTACCGTCTGCTGTCGCTACGGATCCACTGACCTGGGTGAGCTAGGCTCGGTTGGGGAGAGGTGGACGGTGCTTGTTGTTCAACGGGCCCTGTGTCCACCAGTTTGTCGCTCATCGGGAGGCCACGCCCGGAGCAAAGACGGTCGGTATAGCTCATTCAAACTGCCGACCCATCCCCGATATGTGGTTTAGTAGTACTTTAGTAGTACTTTGGATCTTTTTCCTGTCTTAAGTGACGGTAGGATATCTTTTTTTTCGTTAAAAAAAGCAAATATCATGGATTCGGAGACATCTGCTGACGAAGGTCTCTCTCCCGACTCCCTAACCTCGTGTCCCGCCGTCCTCCCACCCGAGATTCTCCCCACCGCGCTACGGCCCCCCGCACACAAACCCGACTTCATCCGTATCCTCGAACCTCGACTCGTTGGTCACACAAACGGTCGCCGACGTTACGCATCCATCAAAAAGATTCAGATAGGGGAATGGAAGTACTGCACGGACAATAACCTCTCCCACACAGCTAACCTCATACGTGCCAAATACACACCCCTTGCAAACGCCATCCGCAGGCACTGGCCAGGCACAATGGTAGACATCCTTCCCATCGTCATGAGCCGCACAAGTACACCGCACTCCTCTAACATCACGAGTCTCACATCCGTGCTCACCGCCCGCACCGACCCTCCTGATAAACTCATCTCCAAAGCACGCCTCGACGCGTCTCGCATCCTTGCACAACTCCACACGCATACTGTCCAATGGCTACATCATCTCCTACTCATACACCACATCAAGTCCCGCACGACCTCCCGCCGCGCCTCCGCACATTGCCCCTTCGCAAGCCCCTGAATGCACGCCGCCCTCACCTCGTCTTGCACAACTCCCCGGGGAGGAGTAAAACTCCCGAACATCCATGGAGAGGTTGGATTTAGGTGGTTAACGGTCTAGCCTTGACTTGTAAGTTCCCTGCATGGCATAGTTGGGAGGGCCCAGAGACAGCAGCCGGCGCATACGGCTTTTTGGTGTAAAAACCGGCGCATACGGTACATGTTGTAAACAATTTCAAATTCAATTTCAATTGGTGGAGGGCCCATAACCTGTCGGAATCGGGAACGGATAGTTAAATGTAGGTCGTTCCGGCCCCACAAGGGGGCCGGCTGTGGTGACTAGAGAAGTGAGATGGAGCAGGCGGTGGGGGAGGGGGTGGGGAGGCATACCGATGTGGGGGTGGAGGAGATGAGGCGGAAGCCGTCGTCGAGTTGTAACTGAATGTCCCATTCCGTGAGGTGTTCCGGGGCCCATTCAACCATGTACTACGTTTGGCCGTATTCTGCGTCCTTGTGTTTGGAAATGATGCGTGTTACGTCGCAGGGAGGGTAGTTGGGGTCTGAGGGGGTGAGGTATTCTGTGTCTAAGTGTGTGGTGGGTGCGGTGGGGGTGGGGTGCATGGTGCGGGAGGTGTAGATGCCGGATGAGAGGGTGGGGGGTGAGCGAGGGAGGTGTGGGGAGAGGAGGGGAATCCATGAGGGGTGTATAGTGGTGGGGGGGGATGCTTGTTTGGAAGTGAGGCTTGTGAGGGGGAGGCGGTTGTGGATAGTATCGAGGGGTTCGGTAAGGATTGCGGCGAGGAGGCGGATGGGAACTGAGAGTGGGGTGGTGGACCCCGTGAGTGTGGTGATGAATTTGCATGATTTGAGGATGAAGGAGGATGAGGTGGCTCGGAGGAGGACTTGTGGCCACGTGGTGATGTTATTTTTCCAGAGGGGTGTGAGGCAGGGGAGGAGGGAGGCGTGTGTTTTGCGGGGAGAGAAATCGCAGTAGGCTTGTTTGTATGTGTGAGGGTCGGTGATGTGTGTGGCTTTGTCCGGGAGGGAGGCGAGGAGGGCGTTGTCTTGAGTGGTGAAGTGGGCGCGGATTGTGGAGGCGATAGGGTTGGTGAGGGAGAGTGGAGGGATGTTGTGGAAGAGTGTGCCGGCATCGCGTTGAGCTCTAACTAAGCACTTGAGTGTGGGTGGGATGGAGCAGGTTGACATGATGGATTCCGAGGGCCAGTGGGAGTACGTGGTGGATAGGGTGCGGATGTGTGCGCGGGCCATGTGGCCTCTATAGCCTGAGTTGTTCATGATTTCATGTAGGTGGCAAACTGCGAGTTGTGCGGCTTGGGCGTTGAGGGAGGGGAGGCCGTATCCTAGGTCGGAGGTAGGGCGGTGCAGGGCGGTGCGGGGAAGGTTACGTACCGAGGAGACGGCGGAGCGGAGTGCGCGGCAGATTTGTCCTTCGAGAGTGTTGAATTGAGTGTCGGTGAAGAGGCCGAGCTAGATGGTGAAATGTTTTCCGATGAGGAGTCCACGGATGACCCTGATTCTGCGGGATTGTGTTAGTGGGGAGGCGGAAAGGGCGGTGATGAGGGATGAAATTGAAATTGAAATTGTTTACAACATGTACAGGGAACTTACAAGTCAGGGCTAGACCGTTAACCACCTAATCCAACCTCTCCAATGTGGTTCGGGGGTTTTACTCCCCCCCGGGGAGGTGTGCAAGTAGAGGCGAAGGTTGTGTGCACTTAGGGTCGTGCGAGGGGCAATGTGCGGATGCGCGGCGGGAGGTCGTGCGGGACTTGATGCGGTATATGAGTAGGAGGTGATGCAGCCATTGGACACTATGTGTGTGGAGTTGTGCAAGAATGCGAGACGTGTCGAGGTGTGCTTTGGAGACGAGTTTATCAGGAGGGTCGGTGCGGGCGGTGAGAAGGGAGGTGAGACTCGTGATGGTGGAGGAGTGCGGTGTGCCTGTGCGGCTCATGACGATGGGGAGGATGTCAACCACTGTGCCTGGCTTGTGGCTTCTGATGGCGTTTGCAAGGGGTGTGTATTTGGATCGTATGAGGTCGGCTGTGTGGGAGAGGTTGTTGTCTGTGCAGTACTTCCATTCCCCTATCTGAATCTTTTTTATGGATGCGTAACGTCGGTGACCGTTGGAGTGACCAACGAATCGGGGTTCGAGGATGCGGATGAAGTCAGGTTTATGTGCAGGGGGACGAAGCAGGGGGGGGAGAATCTCAGGGGGGAGGACGGCGGGGCATGAGGTTAGGGAGTCAGGCGAGAGACCTTCGTCAGCAGCGACAAGTCGGGTGGGCATGTGGGTGGGGTGAGGGGGGTGGCAGTCAAGTGGGGTGTGGACGGGGGCGGGGGAAGCAAACGATTTTATGGGTTTGTTACCGAAGTCTGCGGTGATGGTTTCCCAGCGTCCTCCGTGGTGGCGTTCCAATAGGGAGAGTAGGAGTTGCAGCGCGCTGTTGTGTCGGTCCTGTCTTAGACCAGACATAGAGGGGCAGTTACCGGCCATGTGGCCGTTGCTAGTGAATTGGCCACATAGGGGGCAGCGCAGGGTGGGGTTGTGCGTGAGTAGGCGGGTGTTGTGGACGCCCCACATGAATTCTTGTTTGTGTGTGAACTGGAGATTTGTGAGGGTTGAGTGCTTTTTGTGGTAAGAGAAATCAGCGCCGTCCTTCGCGGCGCGGGCGAGGAGGGCTCCGTGTTTGGTTGTTTGCGAGAGAGGAGTGTGTGTGTGTTTTGTGCTGTAGGTGTGTGCCTCGGATTTGAGGTTGGTGTATCTGTAGGGTATGGGGTCTCCTAGGGTTTGTAGAATGAGGGTGTATGGCCAGGTCCAGTGGCCTATCGTGACCTCTGAACCTGTGGTGTATGTAGTGTCGGGTGGGTGACCATCCGCGACGAGGTTGGCGAGGGTGTCTGCGAGGTCGTTGCCTAGGGAATGGTTGTGGGCTTTGATTTTGCCGAGGTGTGTACGGATGCCTGCGTCGCAGCGGGTTTTAAGGGTGTGTGTGATGGATAAGAGGGTGTCGCGGTGGATGTTGTGTCGGTAAGCTGAAGGGCAGTTTAAGTAACCTTGTATGAGGCGGAGGGAGCACGCACTGTCTGTGAGGAGGTGGGTGCGGCCAAGTTGGAGGCCTATATCTATGCCAGCTAGTTCAGCGCGATTTATTGTATGTGAGGGAGGGGTAGAGGTCACCATGATTTTGATTTTGGTGTCCGAGGCGGGGTGGGTAGCTGCTGCTCCGAGGGGGGAGAGCTTCCTTTTTTCGAGCCGTCTGTGTATACAAAGTCCTGCCAGTTCCAAGCAGGGGTGCCTCTGGTGGGGGGGTACGTTAGATGCTCGCGGTCCGGGAGGGGGTATGTGAGGGGGTGAGTTGGGTTTGGGGGGCGGTGGTATATACCCTCTGAGTGGGGTGAGTAGGTGCCAAAGAGGTGAGGAGGAGGGGGGGTGATGATGGGGTTGGGGAGGTGAGTGTCGTAGATAGATTCGAGAGTGTTGTGAAGTACGGTCATGGCGGTGGGTGATGGGAGGGTAGGGAGTGCGAGGGGGTTGGCGACGAGGTAGATGTCGACCATCCATCGTGTGCCGAATGGGGTAGGGGTGGGGTTGCCAGTGTGTTGGTCGGGGGGTAGGAAGGTGTTTGCGTCATTGGGGAGGGTGTAAAGGTGGTGGGTGTAAGGGGAGTTGATGTATTTGGAGTGGCGGTAGGGTGTGTGTCCCCATCGGGGGAGGATGAGGATGGTTGCGCTGGGTGTGTGAGAGGCTGTGAGGTGTGCGCTGGTGATTGCGTGTTCCATGGCTCGTCGCATGCATTCGTGGTCGTATTCGGGGTTGGCGATGTTGGTGCCTTGCCAGGTGTGCGGGGCATTGCTGCCGCTAGATGAGAAGACTATATCTTCGGGGTAGAGGGAGTGGTAGGTGTGGGAGTGAAGGGATTTATTGAGGGGGTCGGAGTAGAGTTCTGTCTGGATGCGAAATGTGTGACGGAGGGCTGTGAGGAGGTCTTCTCTAGTGGCCCATCTATTACGGGTGGTGGTGGCGGGTGTGGGTGAGTGGATTTCTGAGCGGGAACCTAGGCGGGTGAGGAGGTGGTAGACCTCCTCTTCGAACGTATGTTGCGAGAGGTCGGGGCGAAAGAGTTGGTAGAGGTGGCGGACGCGGGGGCCGTTAAGGGTGGTGACCGCGCGGCCGTCGGGAGTGCAGAGTATGGTGGTGTCGGGGAGTGATGGGTGTGCGTGGATAGCGAATTTACCGGTAGGGAGCATGTCGAGGTCGGGGTTGATGGGGTCATGGTTGAATGTGATTAGGGGGTGTGACCACGGAGGGGGTCCGGGTTCTGGCAAAGTGGGTGTGGTGGAGGGGACATAGCCGGAGTTAAATGCGGTGAGGGCGGTGGGGCCGGAGGGGGTCTCACTGATGGTGTCGTGGAGTTGTAGGCACGGGGCCCACTGCACTTCGTGGAGGTGGGTGAGGTCGTGTTGTTGGCCGCGAGCACACAAGTCGCATTGCCATGTGGCGGGTCCTTGAGCTGGGCGGCATTGGGAGTGTATGGCACAGTGCGGGCATGTGCAGCAGGTGGAGGAGGGTTCTACGTGCAGGGGGTCATGACATATGGAGCAAGCGGTGGGTGAGGGGGTGGGGAGGCATACCGATGTGGGAGTGGAGGAGATGAGGCGGAAGCCGTCGTCGAGTTGTAACTGAATGTCCCATTCCGTGAGGTGTTCCGGGGCCCATTCAACCATGTACTGCGTTTGGCCGTATTCTGTGTCCTTGTGTTTGGAAATGATGCGTGTTACGTCGCAGGGGGGGTAGTGGTGGTCTGAGGGGGTGAGGTATTCTGTGTCTAAGTGTGTGGTGGGTGCGGTGGGGGTGGGGTGAGTGGTGCGGGAGGTGTAGATGCCGGATGAGAGGGTGGGGGGTGAGCGGGGGAGGTGAGGGGAGAGGAGGGGAATCCATGAGGGGTGTATAGTGGTGGGGGGGGATGCTTGGTTGGTAGTGAGGCTTGTGATGGGGAGGCGGTTGTGGATAGTATCGAGGGGTTCAGTGAGGATTGCGGCGAGGAGGCGGATGGGAACTGAGAGTGGGGTGGTGGACCCCGTGAGTGTGGTGATGGATTTGCATGATTTGAGGATGAAGGAGGATGAGGTGGCTCTGAGGAGGACTTGTGGCCACGAGGTGATGTTACTTTTCCAGAGGGGGGTGAGGCGGGGTAGGAGGGAGGCGTGTGTTTTGCGGGGAGAGAAATCGCAGTAGGCTTGTTTATATGTGTGAGGGTCGGTGATGTGTGTGGCTTTGTCCCGGAGTGAGGCGAGGAGGGCGTTGTCTTGAGTGGTGAAGTGGGCGCGGATTGTGGAGGCGATAGGGTTGGTGAGGGAGAGTGGAGGGATGTTGTGGAATAGGGTGCCCGCATCGCGTTGAGCTCTGACTAAGCATTTTAGTGTAGGTGGGGTGTAACAGGTTGACATGATGGATTCCGAGGGCCAGTGGGAGTACGTGGTGGATAGGGTGCGTATGTGTGCGCGGGCCATGTGGCCTCTATAGCCTGAGTTGTTCATGATTTTATGTAGGTGGCAAACTGTGAGTTGTGCGGCGTGGGCTTTGAGGGAGGGGAGGCCGTATCCTAGGTCTGAGGTAGGGCGGTGGAGGGCGGTGCGGGGAAGGTTACGTACCGAGGAGACGGCGGAGCGGAGTGCGCGGCAGATTTGTCCTTCGAGAGTGTCGAGTTGGGAGTCGGTGAAGAGGCCGAGCTGGAGGGTGAAATGCTTACCGATGAGGAGTCCACGGATGACCCTGATTCTGCGGGATTGTGTTAGTGGGGAGGTGGAAAGGGTGGTGATGAGGGATGCAGTGGTACGCTTGAGTTCTTGCCAGTGTTTGGTGAAGTTGAGGGATGTGTTTAGTTCTACCCCTAGGACGCGGTATGTGTCCTTGGGGCCAATGGAGGGGATGGGGGCCGGGGTGGAGTTTATGGAGATGAACTGAGTTTGCAGGCGGGATGCGAGGAGGGTAGTGTTGGCGAGGGTGAGGGCGTTGCCTGTGCGCCAGAGGGCGCCGGTGATGCAGCATTTGCGGATGTTGACGGTCATGCCCGTGTAGGCGCTGAAGAGGGAGAGTTTTCTGAGCTGGATGGTCATGTTGGGGGTCGAGCCCGTGGCGAGGCTGAGGTCGTCGGCGAAGCCGTGTCCTGGGTATGTGGCTGTGGGTTCTGTGGGGTCGACGTTAGTAGCGGGGGGGCCTGGGCGGTAGCCCCGGCTTCCCACCGTGAGCCAGCGAAGAAAGGGTTCAAGGAAGAGGGTGAATAGAAAGGGGGAGAGGGTGTCGCCCTGGAGGGTTCCGCGATTAATGTCGATAGAAGGGGTGGGGCCATGTGGAGTAATATAATCTGTGGTTGAGACCCCGTAGAGGTGTTCGCATGTGTCGACAAAGGTGGGGGGCATACCGAGTTGACGCATGTGTTTGAACATGATACGGTGGTCCGCGGCGTTGAAGGCGCCTTTGAAATCCGCGTACATGACGTAGATGTCTTTGTTGTGGAGTTTCGCGTCCTCCATTGTCATAATGAGGGAGGAGAGGGCGTCGTGGATACTGCGGTGTTGTCGGAATCCGTCTTGTTGATCGCTGAGAATGCCATGGGTTTCGGCGTACTTCGAGCCTGCATCTTTGATTAGTGCTGTCCAGAGTTTAAGGAGGTTATTCATGAGGGCGATAGGGCGGTAGTTATCGAGGAGGGAGGGGTCGCCTTTTTTATGTAGGAGGCATGTTGTGCTGTGGCACCAATCAGGAGGGGTGTAGGATTTGTGTGCTAGGAGGGAGAGGAGAGAGAAGAGGGCGGAGCGGGTCGCCGGTGGTAGGAATTTGATTATTTCATTGGGGATACCGTCGGGGCCGGGGGCTTTGCCGGTGCCTAGGGAGTTGAGGGTTTTATCGAAAGTGTCGCGGGTAATCATGTCGGCAAGGGTGAGAGAGGGGTCACCGCGGGGTTCGATGGTAAAGTTATCGGGGTTGTCGGGGAGTTCCCATGGGGGGGTGGGTAGTTCGTGTGGGGTGGCGCAGCCGAGTTCGCTAGCGAAGTGAGAGTGTACCGCGTCAATGACGGCGGAGGGAGAGGATGCGGTGGTTTTATCGGGTTTGGTAATGCGGTGGAGGGTGGAGGCGGCGCCGGCGGGGGGTAGGAGGCCGCTTTTAATTTTCAATCGGCGGTGGGAGAGTTTGGGGCAGGTGTCGTAGGCCGCATTGGCGCGAGTTTTTAGTTTTATTATCTTATCCGTGGTGGTGGCGTGAAGGAGCTGGCGTATGCGTGCTTGGCATTGTTGTTTGATGGCGTCAGGGGAGAGATAGTCGGTCGTGTTTAAGAGAGCTTGGGCGATGGGGAGGGGGCCGTTATTTTAGCTGCATTTACGGAGTTTGAGTATTTGGGTGCGTGTTTTATTTGTTAGCCAAGTAGGGTCAATGGAGGCCTGGGTTGGGCGGGGTTTCTTGGCGGGGAGGAGGGGCCAAACTGTGGCTGCGTGGTTCATGTGATGGGAGAGGAGTGTGGTGAATTGTGAGGCTAGGGTGTCGAGGGTGTCGGGGGAGGCCGAGGTGTGTGAGGTGTTGAGTATTTCCGCGTGGAGGGCGGCCGTTTGGTTGATGAGGTCGGGGGTGCTGGATTGGTACGCTTTTATGTGGTCGGGTGTGAGGGGAAGTCGAAAGGTGAGTTTGCGCGTTGTGTGATGTGTGTGGGGGTGGGTATGGGGAGGGGGGGGGTGTGCCATGAGGGAGAAAGGGGCGGGGATGACGAGGTGGATTGCAGAGTGGTCAGTAAAGTGGGAGAGGGAGGGGAATATCGAGCAAGAGGACGGTGGGAGGGTGGTAGGTGAAGGAGGCGTGGTGAGCCAGTGGTCTAGGCAGCCCCCGCTGCGGGGGAAGGTAGGGATGGGGTCGTGGAGGGGGTGGAGGTGGGATTTGAGGAGGGAGGTGAAGGCAGGGTGTCCTGTACCTGTGTTGGTGGTGGATTGGAAGTCCCCTCCCCAGAGGGTGCGGTGTTGCGGGTGGGCGTCCGCTAGGCGGAGGCCCCAAGCTGCAACTTCTGCGTAGAGGCGGGTCAGTTGGGGGGTGTGGAGTTGGGGCATGTAGGTACCTATAAGGAGGTATGGGGTGCCTGAGTGGGGGACGATTTTTAGTCCGCCGATATGGGGGATGAGGTGGGGGGGCGGGGTTAGGACAGTGGCAGACTGGAATGAGGCTCTGCGGACCGCGAAGAGGACGCTTGCGTTGGGTAGGGGCACAGGTGAGTAGCATGGTCGGGAGCTTTTGAGGTGGTATCGGGGGAGGGCTACGCGCCAGCGGGATTTATGGGTGTCGTGGCTAGTTTCGGTGAGTATGAAGACGTCCGGGTGGTGGGAGGTGGAGAGGTGTTCAACATCCATAATGGAGGTGTGGAGGCCGCGGGTGTTGAGGGTGATGAAGTGTAGTGGTTGGGATGTGTGGTGTGGGAGGATGGAGGAGGGGAGGGAGGGGGTGGTGCTGGGGGGGTCGTCGGGGGGGCTTTTGAGGGGTGGAGGTTGGAAGGGAGGGGGAAGGAGAGGAGGGGAGGGGGGGGTAGGAGTGGGTGGGGGCTGGGGGGGGGGGGGTATTGTGGGGGGGTGGAGGGCGTCGAGAAGGTGGTGACGGCCCTGCGGTAGGGGGGCGGAGCGGAAGGTGTGGTTCCATAGGAGAGTGTGGAGGGTGTAAACCGTGTTTCGGGGGTCGAAGGGGGGGGATTGTATGGATGGTCGGGGGGAGCAGTGGCGATGAAGTAGGTGTGCAGGAGGGCGTGGGTACCGCACGACCATGCTCTGACTGAGTCGTCTTGCCGAGGAGGATTGAGCAGGCGGAGGGTGCCGACTAGAGGGGGGGGGGAGGAGTTCCAGTCGGAGAGGAGAGCGAGGGAGCGGGTGAGGAGTTCGGGTGGAGGAGAGTGATGAAGAGAGTCCACCCATGTGGATGAGGTGTGAGTGATGTGTAGGAGGCCGAAGTGTGAGTGTTGCCATGTGAGGACCAGGAGAGAGTGGTTAGGTGTCCCCGGGCGGGGGGGGGGTGCCTCGGTTGTCGAGGTTCGTCCATTGGCTCGGGTATTGGGAGTTGTGGTGGTGGTTATCGACTTCGTAGTTAGTGATAACAGTGTACGTGGCGGAGGGAGTGGAGTGAAGTTTGGTTATTGTGGCAGCGAGGCAGGATAGATTGGAGAGGTCCTGGTAGTGCCCCCATTGGAAGGAGAGGACAGCGGAGATATCGAGGCTGCCTATGGCGGAGGGGAGGCCGTGTACAAGGTTGAGGTCGAATATGTAGTTATGCACTGTTGAGCTGCAGGTGCGGGAGTTAAAGTGGTTCGGGAGAGCGGAGCGAGTCACGGTGTTTACAGTGTGTCTGCGTATGTCGGGTTGGGGAGTGGGGAGGGAGGTGTGGGGTCTAACCTCGGGATCGTCCTTAGGGGGACTAATGATGACAGACGGCCGTATCGGCCGGGGGTGACCTGGGGGAGCTGTTGGGACTGTGGGAGGCGGTGTTGGCCTGTGGGGGGCCGGTGGTCTCCTCTAAGTCTTCCTCCAGCAGGTCGTCAGAGTCGCCGAAGTGCCGAAGTCTAGTTCTTCTTCTCCAGGGGAGGAGGGCGGAAGGGGAAGGTGGGCGGGGTTGGTGGGGGGGAGGGGGGTGTCTGAGGTCGGGGGAGGTTTGGGGCTGTGGTGGTGAGGGGTGGTAGTGGTAACGTGTTGGGGTGTGAGGGAGGGGCGCGGGGGGGCGCGGGGTGGGGGTGACGGGGAGGTTTGTTTGCGGTAGGGGCGGGAGTGCTTGGTAATGCCCGCAGGGGGCGCGGGTTTGAGTGAGGGGTCTGTGGGGGGGCGAGGGTGGGGAGGGGTGCCTGTTTGTGCGGGTGGTACGGAGGAGGTGGAGTGGGGGAGGGAATGAGGAAGAGGGGGGGTGAGGGTAGGCGTGGGGTTCGGGGGAGCGGGGAAGAGGGGAGGGGGTTGCGTGTGGGGGTGGGGGGGGGTGGTGAGAAGGAGGAGTCCATGGGTTCGGAGGAGTCTTCTGTGGGGGTAGGGAGGGGGTTGGGGGTAGGAGTGGGGGGGAGGGCTGTGGGGGGAGCTGGAGGCTTGGGGGGGGGGGTGGACGTGGTAGGAGGAGGTGGAGGTGGGTTGAGAGGTAGTGGAGGGGTGGAGGGGCCATGGGGAGGGGGAGGTGTGGGCCGGGGTGGTGGAAGAAATTTGGATGTCAGAGAGGGAGGAGAGGTCGAGGGGGAGGTCGTCGTCTTCCAGCATGTGGAAGTCGGAGGGCTCCAGGTGCCACTGGCTGGTGACTTGGGTGTCTGTGAGGTGGCGGGACCATTGGAGAAGGAGGGCTGGGGGGTTGCGGTGGAGGGTGTTCTTTTTTGTGATTGTGAGGGGAGGCGGAGAGGGGGTGGTGGTGAAGATAGGGTCCGTGAGTCGGGCCTTACCGAAGGTGGAGTAGTGGTGGGGGGTGATGTTGAGGGTGCAGGTGGATGGAATGCGTGTGCCTCGGTGGGTGTATGTGTGTGTGAGGGGAATGGAGATTGTGCCGTTAGTGGAGATGAGAATGCAATACATTTCGGTGCTGAGGGATATTTGAATGCTGGTGGTGATGGTGGGAGAGGTGGATGGGTGGGAGCGAAAGTATGAGCCATCGGGGAATTTTTTCAGGGTTGTGTAGTGATAGAGGCTGAGGGGGTGTTGGGAGGGGGGGGTGGATGTGGGGGTGTGTTGTGTGAGGTATTCTGCGGCTGTCTGGGATAAGAGGGTGTATAGCCAGTGTGTGGGTGGAATGGTGCCGTCTGAGTTGATGCATGGAAGGGAGAGGGAGTGGCGAGATTGTACGAGGACTGTGGTGAGGCAGGTGTCAGTCCAGGACGAACCTGGGACATGGCCTGTGACGGGGGGGGGTGTGATGGTAATGGTGTGAAGGTGATGGTCCGGGGGTACTGTTTCATAGGGTGCATAAGGAAATATGTGAAGGGATACAGGGCCGGACTGTGAATGAATGGGATTATTGGGCAGGTGGAGGATATTTACCCAGAATGAGGATGGGTCGGACTCGATCGGGATGGGAGTGTCCAGCGGTTGGAGGGCGTCCGCGAACTGGAGGGTGAACTGAGCTTGCTCGGGTAAGTCTTCGAGTCTGCTCTGGGTGTGGGTCGGGGAGGTTGGTCCGGTCGAAGTGAGAGCCGTCGCGAGGTCGGAGGTAAGGAGGTCCTGCAGGAGGGCGATGGCCTCTTGGCCGGTGATACCGGTGAATATGGGGGAGCGGATTTTCACCCTTCGGCCTGGAACTCCTGGAGCCGAGGCATCACGGAGAAAGCGAATTTTCTGCTGACTTAGTTTTTCCATGAGCGAAGGGGAGGAGGTCGCGTAGGGGGGCACTGGACCGGCTGAACTGAATTCACGCTGGCGTGAAGTCAGTTGGTACAGGAGGCCCACCGCTATACAGGAGGTGGGAATAGTCAGGTGGATTTCTTGAAAGCCCGTGCGGAGCTCGACCGGGAGGGGTGTGGCATCGTCGCATTTCGGGGCCGTGGGGTGGGGTGTTCGAGAGGCGGTCGCGGTCCACCGAGTGTGGTGGGCGAGTTCCCGGTCTATTATATTTTTAGTGCGGTTGGGGAGATCAGTGAGGTCATGGAGGCACTCGAGGAGCCAGCGACGGGCCAACGAGCATGCCGACGTGATCGGGTCGGGGTGAGTCGGATCCGGCAGGAAGACGCCGTGGATCCGGAATCGAGCGAGGTGTGGGGGGGGTGTTGGAATACTGGCCTGTAAGGAGGAGTGAGTCGACCATACGGGTGGAGAAGTCGTCGGCCTGTCCGAGGGCCTCGGTTGACCGTGGGGGAGACAGGACCAGGGGGGTCTGGAGTCCACGTCGGAGAGGAAGGGGGTCCAGAGGTGTGCCCATGACTTGTTGGGGGTGGTTGAGTTGGGGGGCTGTGAGAAACGGGGTCAGCGGGTGTCCCGCGAGTGCGTTCCTGGGATGGTAGAGGTCCGTGAAGCGGCCATGCGGCGGGGGATCCCGCAGAACCGCCTGCCTGTAGGTGGGGGGGGGGGTAGGGGTCGAAGACATGGCGATCGAGCTGGATTTCGAGTATTGGAGATGAGTGTAGGGGGTGAGTGTGGCTTTTCGAGTTGGTGTTTGAGAGTAGTGCGCGTGTTGGCTGCACGCGACCAGGCCCGATGGGACCTGGGTTTGGTGGATGTTGGCGGCGGACATGGACGTCCGGACGCTCGGAGGGGCGCGATGTGGCGCGCCGTCTCCCGGGGAAGAGGCTTTTTGTAAGCGGTGTGTGGTTTGGAATGTCGCAGTACTTTGAGGGGTACATGTGTAGTTTTTGAAGTGGATGGCGCGATAGCTGTCAGGGGGACGAAATTCAAATCCTTGGAAGCTGCGCCTTTGAGTGTGTACCGTCTGGTGTCGCTACGGATCCACTGACCATTGTGAGCTAGGCTCGGGTGGGGAGAGGTGAATGGTGCACGCTGTCCAGCGGCCCTGTCCACCAGTCTTGCGCTCGATGGGAGGCCAGGCCCAGAGCGAAGACGATCGGCGTTGCTCATCCGAGCTACCGACCCATCCCCGTTATGTGGTTAAGTAGTACTTTAGTAGTACTTTGGATCTGTTTACTGTCTTTAGTGACGGTAGGATACGTTATATTGATGAGGGATGTTGTGGTACTTTTGAGTTCGTGCCAGTTTTTGGTAAAGTTAAGGGAGGTGTTCAGTTCTACCCCTAGGACTCGGTATGTGTCCTTGGGGCCAATGGAGGGGATGGGGGCCGGGGTGGAGTTTATGGAGATGAACTGAGTTTGCAGGCGGGATGCGAGGAGGGTAGTGTTGGCGAGGGTGAGGGCGTTGCCTGTGCGCCAGAGGGCGCCGGTGATGCAGCATTTGCGGATGTTGACGGTCATGCCCGTGTAGGCGCTGAAGAGGGAGAGTTTTTTGAGCTGGATGGTCATGTTGGGGGTCGAGCCCGTGGCGAGGCTGAGGTCATCAGCGAAGCCGTGACCTGGGTATGTGGGGGTGGGTTATGTGGGGTCGACGTTAGTGGCGGGGGGGGCCTGGGCGGTAGCCCCGGCTTCCCACTGTGAGCCAGCGAAGGAAGGGTTCAAGGAAGAGGGTGAAGAGTAAGGGGGAGAGGGTGTCTCCCTGGAGGGTTCCGCGATTAATGTCGATAGAAGGGGTGGGGCCATGTGGTGTAATATAATCTGTGGTTGAGACCCCGTAGAGGTGTTCGCAGGTGTCGACAAAGGTGGGGGGCATACCAAGTTGACGCATGTGTTTGAACATGATGCGGTGGTCCGCGGCGTTGAAGGCGCCTTTGAAATCCGCGTACATGATGTAGATGTCTTTGTTGTGGAGCTTCGCGTCCGCCATCGTCATAATAAGGGAGGAGAGGGCGTCGTGGATGCTACGGTGTTGTCGGAATCCGTCCTGCTGGTCGCTGAGAATGCCATGGGTTTCGGCGTATTTCGAGCCTGCATCCTTTATTAGTGCTGTCCATAGTTTAAGGAGGTTAGTCATGAGGGCGATAGGACGGTAGTTATCGAGGAGGGAGAGGTCGACTTTTTTATGTAGTAGGTAAGTTGTGCTGTGGCACCAATCAAGAGGGGTGTAGGATTTGTGGGCGAGGAGGGAGAGGAGAGAGAAGAGGGCGGAGCGGGTCGCCGGAGGTAGCAATTTGATGATGTCATTGGGGATACCGTCGGGGCCGGGGGCTTTGCCGGTGCCTAGGGAGTTGAGGGTTTTATCGAAAGTGGCGCGGGTAATCATACCGGCAAGGGTGAGAGAGGGGTCGCCGCGGGGTTCGATGGTGAAGTTATCGGGGCTGTCGGGGGGTTCCCACGGGGGGGTGGGCAGTTCGTGTGTGGTGGCGCGGCCGAGTTCGGTGGCGAAGTGGGAGTGCACCGCGTCAATGACGGCGGAGGGAGAGGATGCGGTAGTTTTATCGGGTTTGGTAATGCGGTGGAGGGTGGAGGCGGCGCCGGCGGGGGGTAGGAGGCCGCTTTTAATTTTTAGGCGGCCGTGGGAGAGTTTGGGGCAGGTGTCGTAGGCCGTATTGGCTCGAGTTTTTATTTTCTTTATTTTATCTGTGGTGGTGGCGTGAAGGAGTTTGCGTATGCGTGCTTGGCACTGTTGTTTGATGTTGTCAGGGGAGAGATATTCAATTGTGTTTAAGAGGGCTTGGGCGAGAGGGATGGGGCCGTTGTTCTTGCTGCATTTGCGGAGTTTGAGTATGTGAGTGCGTGTTTTCTGAGTAAGCCAAGTAGGGTCAAGGGACGCTTGGGGTGGGCAGGGTTTTTTGGCGGGGAGGAGGGGCCAAACCGTGGCTGCGTGGTCCATGTGTTGGGAGAGGAGTGTAGTGAATTGGGAGGCAAGGGTGTCGAGGGTGTCGGGGGAGGCCGAGGTGTGTGTGGTGTTGAGAGTTTCTGCGTGGAGGGCGGCCGTGTGGGTGATGAGGTCGGGGGTGCTGGATTGGTACGCGTTTATGTGGTCGGGTGTGAGGGGAAGTCGAAAGTTGAGTTTGCGCGTCGTGTGATGAGTGTGGGGGTGGGTATGGGGAGGGGGGGGGTGAGCCATGAGGGAGAAAGGGCCGGGAATGACGAGGTGTATTGCAGAGTGGTCGGTAAAGTGGGAGGGGGAGGGGAATATCGAGCAAGAGGAAGGTGGGAGGGTGAGGGGTGAGGGGGGCGTGGTGAGCCAGTGGTCAAGGCAGCCTTCACTGCGGGAGAAGGTAGGGATGGGTTTGTGGAGGGGTGGAGGTGGGATTTGAGGAGGGAGGTGAGGGCGGGGTGACCTGTACCTGTGGTGGTGGTGGTTTGGAAGTCTCCTCCCCATAGGGTGCGGTGTTGCGGGTGGTCGTCAGCGAGGCGGAGGCTCCATGCCGCTACTTTTGCATATAGGCAGGTCAGTCGGGGGGTGTAGAGCTGGGGCATGTAAGTACCGATAAGGAGGTAAGGGGTGCCTGAGCGGGGAACGATTTTTAGTCCGGCTATATGGGGGATGAGGTGGGGGGCGGGGTTAGGACAGTGGCAGATTGGAATGAGGCTCTGCGGACCGCGAAGAGAACGCCTGCGTTGGGTAGGGGCACAGGTGAGTAACATGGTCGGGAGCTTTTGAGGTGGTATCGGGGGAGGGCGATACGCCAGCGGGATTTGTGGGTGTCGTGGTTAGTTTCGGTGAGGATAAGGACGCCCGGAGGGTGTGAGGTGGAGAGGTGTTCAACATCCATAATGGAGGTGTGGAGGCCGCGAGTGTTGAGGATGATGAGATGGAGTTGTTGGGGTGTGTGGTGTGGGAGGATGAGGGAGGGGGGGGAGCGAGTGGTGCTGGGGGGGTCGACGGGGGGGCGTACGACTGGTGGCGGTTGGAAGGGAGTGGGGAGGAGAGGAGGGGGTGGGGAGGGGGTGGGAGTTTAGGGTGGGAGGGTGGTGTGGGGGGGTGGAGGGCGTCGAGAAGGTGTGAGCGTCCCTGTGGGAGGGGGGCGGAGCGGAAGGTGTGGTTCCATAGGAGGGTGTGTAGGGAGTATACCGTGTTCCGGGGGTCGAAGGGGGGGGGGTGTATGGTTGGTCTGGGGGGGCTGTAGTGATGTAGTAGGTGTGAAGGAGGGCGTGGGTTCCGCATGACCACGCTCTATCCGAGTCGTTTTGCCGAGGAGGGTTAAGCAGGCGGAGGGCACCGACGGGAGGGGGGGGAGGAGTTCCAATCTGAGAGAAGAGTGAGGGAGCGGGCGAGGAGGTCGGACGGAGGAGGGTGATGAAGAGAGTCAACCCATGTGGCTGAGGTGTGAGTGAGGTGTAGGAGGCCGAAGTGAGAGTGTTGCCATGTGAGGATCAGGAGAGAGTGGTTAGGCGTGCCCGGACGGGGGGGGGCGCCGCGGGTGGCTAGGTTAGTCCACTGGCTGGGGTATTGGGAGTTGTGGTGGTGGTTGTCGACTTCGTTGTTAGTAATAACAGTGTATGAGGCTGAGGGCGTGGAGTGGTGTTTTGTGATTGTGGTAGCGAGGCAGGATAGGTTGGAGAGGTCCTGATAGTTTCCCCATTGGAAGAAGAGGACAGCATAGATATCGAGGCAGCCGATGGGGGTGAGGAGGCCGTATTCAATGTTTAGGTCGAATAGGTAGTTATGCAATGCTATGCATCAGGTGCGGGGATTACAGTGGGTCGGGAGAGTGGAGTGAGGCGCGGTGTTTACAATGTGTCTGCGGATATCGGGTTGGGGGGCGGGGAGTGAGGTGTGGGGTCTAACCTCGGGGTTGTCCTTAGGGGGACTAATGATGACATTCGGCCTTGTCGGCCGGGGGTGACCTGTGGGGGCCGCTGGGACCGGGGGAGGGGTTGGTGGCTGATGGGGTGCCATTGGTCTCCTCTAGGTCGTCTTCAAGCACGTCGTCAGAGTCGCCGAGGTCAGGTTCTTCTTCTCCATGGGAGGAGGGGGGTAGGGGAAGGTGGGTGGGGTCAGCGGAGGGGAGGGGGGCTGGTGGCGAGACTGGGGGAGGATGTGGCATGGGGGCTTGGGGGGGGGTAGTGAGGTCGTGGTTGCGTGTGAGGGTGGGGTGCGGGGGGGCGCGGGGTGGGGGGGATGGGGAGGTTTGCTTGCGGGAGGGGCGTGAGTGCTTAGTAATGCCCGCATGGGGTGCGGGTTTGAGCGAGGGGTCCGTGGGGGGGCGAGGGTGGGGAGGGGAGTCCGCATGGTCGGGTGGAGGAGGGGGGAAGGGTGGGGTGTAGGGGATGAGGAAGAGGGGGGGAGAGGGTAGGTGTGGGGTTTGGGGGAGCGGGGAAGAGGGGAGGGGGTTGTGTGTGGAGGTGGGGGGGTGGGGAGGAAGAGGAGTCCATGGGTTCGGAAGAGTCTCCTGTGAGGGTGGGGAGGGGGGAAGGGGTAATGGTGGGTGGGGGGGCTGTGGGGGGAGCTGAAAGGTCGGGTGAGGGGTTGATGTGAAGGGAGGAGGTGGAGGCGTGGTGGGAGACGGTGGGGTGGTGGATGGCCCAGGGGAGGGAGGGAGGGTGGGTCGGGGTGGTGGAGGAAATTTGGATGTCGGGGAGGGAGGAGAGGTCGAGGGGGAGGTCGTCGTCCTCCTGCATGTGGAAGTCGGAGGGCTCCAGGTGCCACTGGTTGGTGACGTGGTTGTCCGTGAGGTGGCGGGACCATTGAAGAAGGAGAGCGGGGGAGTTGCGGTGGAGGGTGTTTCGTTTTGTGATTGTGAGGGGAGGCGGAGAAGGGGTGGAGGTGAAGATAGGGTCCGTGAGTCGGGCCTTACCAAAGGTGGAGTAATGGTGGGGGGTGATGTTGAGGGTGCAAGTGAACTGTATGCGTGCTCCTCTGTGGGTGTATGTGTGGGTGAGGGGAATGGTGACTGTGCCGTTAGTGGAGATGAGGATGCATTTCATTTCTGTGCTAAGGGATATCTGTATGGTGGTGGTGATGGTGGGGGGGTTGGAGGGGTGTGAGCGAAAGTAGGGGCCATCAGGGAGTTGTGTAGTGATAGAGGCCGAGGGGGTGTTGGGGGGGGGGGGGCGGATATGGGGGTGTGTTGGTTGAGATATTCTGTGGCTGTTTGAGATAAGAGGGTGTATGACTAGTGTGTGGGTGGGATGGTGCCGTCTGAGTTGATGCATGGGAGGGAGAGTGAGTGGCGGGACTGGATGAGGACTGTGGTGAGGCAGGTGTCAGCCCAGGACGAGCATGGAACATGGCCTGTGACGGGGGGGGGGGTGTGATGGTAATGGTGTGAAGGTGATGGTCCGGGGGTACGGGTGCATAGGGTGCATATGAAAATATGTGAAGGGATACATGGCCGGATTGTGAATGAATGGGGTTATTGGGCAGGTGGAGGATATTTACCTAGAAGGAGGATGGGTCGGACTCGATCGGGATGGGAGTGTCCAGCGGCTGGAGGGCGTCCGCGAACTAGAGGATGAAATGAGCCGGCTCAGGTAGGTCTTCGATTCTGCACTGTGGGTGGGTCGTGGGGGCTGATCCGGTCGAGGTGAGTGCGATCGCGAGGTCGGAGGTAAGTAGGTCTTGCAGTAGAGCGACTGTTTCTTGGCCGGTGATACCGGGGAACAAGGGGGAGCGGATTTTCACCCTTCGGCCTGAAACTTTATGAGCTGAGGCATCACGTAGAAAGTGAATTTTCTGTTGTCTTAGTTTATTCAGGAGCGAGGGGGAGGAGGCTGGAGAGGGGGGCATGGGACCGGCCGAACGGAATTCACGCTGGCGTGAAAAGCGAGTTGGTACATGAAGCCTACCGCTATACATGAGGTGGGAAGAACCATGCGAATTTCTTGAAAGCTCGTACGCAGATCGTCTGTTAGGGGTGTGGTATCGTCGCATTTCGGTGCGGTGGGGTGGTGTGTGCGGGAGGTGTTCGCGGTCCATCGTGTGTGGTGGGCGAGCTCCCGTCCGATTATATTTTTAGTGCGGCTGGGGAGATCAGTGAGGTCGTTGAGGCATTCGAGGAGCCAACGGCAGGCCACCGAGCAGGCCGACGTGATCGGATCGGGGTGTGTCGGATCCGGCAAGAAGACGGCGTGGATCTAGAATCGAGCAAGGTGGGAGGGGGTGTTGGAGTACTGGCCTGTAAGGAGGAACGAGTCGACCATACGGGTGGAGAAGTCGTCGGCTTGTCCTAGGGCCGCGGTTGACCGGGGGGGAGACATTACCTAGGGGGTTTGGAGTCCACGACGGAGAGGGAGGGGGTCCAGAGCTGTGCCCAGAATCTGGGGGGGGTGGGTTAGTTGAGAGGCGGTGAGAAACGGGTGTCCTGTGAGTTTGTTTTTGGGGTTGTAGAGGTCCGTGAAGCGGCCTTGCGGCGGGGGATCCCTCAGAAGCGTCTGCGTGTAGGTGGGGGGGGGGTAGGGGTCGAAGACATAGCGATCGAGCAGGAATCCGAGTGGTGGAGATAAGTAGTGGGGTTGAGTGTGGATTTTCGAGTAGGTTTTTGAGAGTAGTGCGCGTGTTGGCTGCACGCGACCAGGCCCGATGGGACCTGGGTTTGGCGGATGTTGGCGGCGGACCGGGACGTCCGGACGCTCGGAGGGGCGCGATGTGGCGCGCCGCCTTCCGGGGAAGAGGCTTTTTGTAAGCGATGTGTTTTTTTGGTGAGTCGCAGTACAGTGACGGGTGCATGTGTGGTTTTCGAAGTGGATGGCGCGATAGCTGTCGGGGGGATGAATTTCAAATCCCTGGAAGCTGCGCCTTTGAGTGTGTACCGTATGGTGTCGCTACGGATCCACTGACCTTGGTGAGCTAGGCTCGGGTGGGGAGAGGTAGATGGTGCACGTTGTTCCACGGCCATGTCCACCAGTCTGTCGCTCGATGGGAGGCGAGGCCCAGAGCGAAGACGATCGGCGTTGCTCATTCGAGCTACCGACCCATCCCCTTTATGTGGTTAAGTAGTACTTTAGTAGTATTTTTGATCTTTTTACTGTCTTTAGTGACGGTAGGATAGAGACTTTCGCTCCACCAAGTTACACTAGAGAAGGGCGTGTGTAAAGTGCTCGGCGCCACAATAGTCCTACCTACTCCCACGTAAGAAAGAGCAGAGCGTGGGAAAAGCGCTCGGCGTCAAGCTAGTAATACATCGTCCAACCGACACCACGCTTCGCCTTGGAGTTGCTTTTCCGCGACCGTCCTGCCATATACCACGTAAAGAGGAGAAGAGCGTGTGTGAGAAGCGCCCGGCGCCACGCTTGCCCCACCCAGCTTCCAGTCTCACCTACCTCAGCCTACCGATGCTCCCGACCGCATCTAGTTGTTTAAAACCGACCCGCGAAAATTCGGCCATTGCGTACTTTGATTGAAATTTTTATTCTTTTTCTCCCGAGGCAATGCCCCAAAGCTCACCTAACTTAGCGAGGAGCATGCCTTTTCCACGGCGAAACGGGGGGGTCAACACGAGAAGCGCCCGTCTATGCTTTTGCGTGCCTACATGCTCCTGACATCCTTGTTGGCTTTGCTTCTTCCTCGCCGGTCGCTCTCATGCGTCGGCTATTTTGCCCGTGGACAGTTTTCCCCGCTACATGTCAGACTAGTACATTCCGTAGTACATTTGGAACCTCTTCACATCGGCAACTCGTCGTTAGCGGCATGTTCTTGTGAGCACATGTCGCTACACCTGCACGGCCTGAGACACACGTTACAAGCACTACACCTTCGACAAAGATGGCACTTTCCTCGACACAAGCTAGGACGACGTCAAGACCTCGGCTACCTTGACGAGGGGTGTTGGCACTAGCATCCCGTTGCCTAGTGCTTATGTACAAGGTAGTTTATTGTCATCCTAGTACTTAGCGTTCTGTTGACAGCGGTTCTCTATTCCTTATTAGTGGCGGTCGGCCGGCCTTGCCGGTGCCTTCGCCGGCCGCCATCTCTCTCCTCCTCACTTCTCTAGTCACCACAGCCGGCCCCCTTGTGGGGCCGGCACGACTTACGTGTAACTATCCGTTCCCGATTCCGACAAGTAGGCAAATCAGTAAGACTGTTTATCAATAGACTTGAACCCCATGGTTGTGACTAACTAGTGCACGCTTATTTACATCGAGTGCTCTTCTACTACTAAGAGGTAAATTACGACACTCTGATTTTTCGTGAAAGCTTATTGGTCACTATAGCTATCATAATTGGTAAACATCATCAAGGCTAAGCCCTTGGCTACACGGGACATCATAATATAATATCAACTCTAAATGCCAGTCAAAATGGACAAGGAACAAAGTTTATGCCGTTTACACTCTTATCTACAATGCTTATCTAGCACTAGTCACTCACAGTTCAAAAATTGGTATCCTCTTTAAGATGTCGCCGTGGCCTATAAGATGCCATGGCGTTTGCAATTGTAGTTGAAAACGCTGCCTAGCATGTGCTAGCAACATGTGCCGAAGTTATTCTTACGCACATACCTTGGGGGCCACCGCCCTGCAGGTTTTGCACTTATGCGGGTAAACCGGTAGCTGGCAGACTTCAATAGCACAACGAACGTCCCCCTCTACAACAACAATAACAACAACAACAACATCAACATACAGTCAATCGTGGCAGAGGTCGTTTCTCACGTGGCAGAGTTGGACGTCGGGGGCGCGGGGGCGTGGTTTCAGCAGCCCCGATGCCTCCAACCGGCCCCTCTCCGTCTCGCACACCAACATGAATGTTACCACCACATATCTATCTTCGGCACAATCAGCGGTCTTGGCGTTCTTTGACCTTGATACGCCCGCTTCAGTCTGCATGCACGTCGGTCACCGTGTCCCTTTTGGCCCACCCGACCCCTTGCAATACTACGTCCTCACCCCCGATGGCAGAAACCTCTCGAGACTTGTCCGCAATCTCTCATGGTATGCAAATTCACCAATGTTATGTCCCACATGGGGTACCCTGATGATCGGGCATTCTGCGCCCTTCGTGCTGCCATCAAATGTTTGTATATGAAAGAACTCGCGCGGACCCTCTCGAGGAACAGACCGGGTTGCCTTCCGTGACAAAGATTGGGTGTACCGGCCGAAAGCCAAGTACCACATCGACCGTAAGCATGGGTGCGTCATCGGCGCGAGGTAGGACAGCAATGTCATTAATTAGATACTCGACATCATCTACGACCTCTCCCATGCCATCTACGCCGACCTCGTTGCTGTCTTCCATGGCATCCACGGACCTACTGACCACGCGAGCTTCAACCTTCCCCATGTATCCGGCGTTATCCGTGTCCTTTTGTCCATCCTCATCGACACGCGCCACATGGACTTCACCACGCCCATCCCCCTTGCGCCGCTGGATGAGCATCACAAGCTCCAACTTCGGATGCTCGAAGGCATCCATGCCCATGACACAGACTGAGCATGGTCATTTTTAGATTGGACGATGACTATGATGACTACCCCAACTCTGGCTATCAGTCCACCGGCATCCAATCACCCCCCGCCTATATCGCCATTGTGACTCCACTATAATATCACTCCGTTTTGTCGATGCCGGTGCTAGCTTCAGCATGGAACCCCGTCGGTAAGCCTCAATTCCCGGGGCTTACACTCGTCTCCGCAATCCCATCCATGTCAAAGGCATCTGCGTCGACGTCCATGGTTACATGCTTGTCGAATTCCACTTTGCGTACACTCATGGACATACTCGCCAACTGAACATCAAGCCCCCCATTCATGACACGTCGTGGCGCGCCCAACATTCTCTCGCAGGAGCACTTGCAGAAGGAGCACAAAACTAGCTTTCACTACCCCTCCAACGGCCAACCCTCGGCCAGAGACAGGCACGGGACGTTCATCCTCGTGACGCGCAATAACCTTTCCCACATCTTAACCCTCCCATATGAGCTCACCTCCCTCTTTGCTCATACATGTTTTGGCCCCACGTCTACTAACACAACTCTTTGGCATCACCACCCTCGCCATCATCACCGCCTTGGCAGAGAATCCGTGACGCTCGTATTGCGAAGCAAAAATGACACCGGAGCAAAGTATGATGGTCACAATTATGTTTTTTTCTATAAACTATGCGTTTTAGCCAAGCTCCATGATGCCGTTGTTAACCCTTATCATGGCTCACGGCCTTCAACTTGCTTTCATGCACTAAACTTTGACACCCTCATATGGGGCCTGGCGGAGCCAAATACATGCTTGGTGTAATCGATTATTTTTCTAATGAAATATGGCTCCTTGCACTCCCCAGCAAAAAACCGTTGTGTCGTTCCTCTCCTCTATTTTGACGGACATCCGGACTCTCCACTCCCGCCTAAACGGCAATGCCCCATTTCATCCGACCATCGAATTTGTCTTTGATCCAAATTACCTTGATGCGGACTATCGCGCGATGGTCTCCTTGGGGCACACTGCCAAGTTCACGGCGCCTTACACACTCATCCAATTGGCCAAAATGGAGCGCCAATGGGCCACCCTCCTAGAATCTGCTACAGCCATGATGCAACATGACAATTGCCCCTCCAATTATTGGGGGCTCGCCATGCGCAAAACCTTTTACGTGCGGAATTGCCTTCCCACAAGGGAACCGGCCTCGTTCCATATGCCCTCCTCCAGTGTGTCCCCGCCGACATCTCCCATCTCAAAGTATTATGAGATCCCCATGGTGGGCATGATAATGGACACATCCGTGCGTTGCACTCCGGGGGAATCTTGGCCCTAATATCTCGCCAATTGTGGGTGTACTGCGGGAGTCCGTTGCTCGGGCAGTACGGGGGTATATATATGAGATATACCCCCAATTAGTACCTCTAGGTGATGTACTTGGTTATGGCGTACGGCTCCGGACACGGAGGTGCCGGGTTCGATTCCCAGTGATGGCAATTCCGTATAACCCCTCGACAGGTTATGGGCCCTACGCGTATGACGCGGGTTGCTAGGGTTTGACCGGAGTCGATGGGATGGTGTCCATTAGGGGGAGTGTTGTGAGATCCCCATGGTGGGCATGATAATGGACACATCCGTGCGTTGTACTCCGGGGGAGTCTTGGCCCTACTATCTCGCCAATAGTGGATGTACCGCGGGAGCCCATTGCTCGGGCAGTACGGGGTATATATATGAGATATATCCCCAATGGGTACCGACTTTTAGGCGCGGTACTTGGTTACGGCGTACGGCTCCGGACACGGAGGTGCGGGGTTCGATTCCCGGTGATGGCACTTCCGTGTAACCCCTCGACACAAAGTGTTCGGGTGCTCGGATTATCTGCGGCTCGATGATCGTTTCCGGGAGAAACTCTCACCCAAGGCGATTCCTTGAATGTTCGTCGGCTTTGACGACGATAGTCCCGGCCATTGGATACACAACCTTGCCACATGTCATCTGCTTCGCACCATTAATGTCGCGTTTGTTGAATCCCGAACAGCGCACCATCCTCCCTCGCCTCCGCCTCCGGGACACTCTGGCGCTTCCACAGCCTCTCCCACCTCCGGTCTCGAGCCAACGCCAACGCCAATCTCTCATGTGTTCACAAGATATATATCCACGTTCCTACCAGCAACCCCTTCGCGGCGTTGGAGGATGCATATAAGGATCTCAACGACATCTCATTCTTACCTCCGGCATAGCATGACCACCAAACCCGTGACACTTGATCGTGCTTCGCAGATGTTGCCTACGTCCAACGCACTAACCGCACAACATACGTATTCACTGACAAAAAATCCGCGCCACCGTAGCCTCCGCCGACATCCACCGCACTTGAGGAGCCGACTCAGCACAATCGTCACATTTATACACCGCACAATCGTCTCACATCCCAATACCCGTGGACATAAAGCATGCCCTCAGCACCAAGTAAGTTGCGGCATTGCGCAAAGTCGCATGGTCGGAACTACCCTCTCTCCACGGGAAAGGCACCTTCCGCATGGATATTCTCTCACTCGGGTGTAACGCCATCAGTAACAAGTGGTTGCAAAAGGAAAAATCAAACCCCCATGGCTCAGTCTATCGCGTCAAGGCACGGCTAGTTACTAAAAGTTTCAGCCAACGGCCAATAGTCGACTATTCTATACCCTTTCTCCGGTCGTCAAACTCCGCGCATTGCGCACCGTCCTTGCGATTGCCGTCAAACGGAACATGCACAAGCACTCGGCTGGCATTAAGACGTTGTTCCTAAATGCAGATTTGCAAGAGGAGAGCAACGTGCGGCAGCGCCCAAGGGCGCGGAGTATGGAGCACCTCGCGTCATGCGGCTGCTCAAAAGCATTTACGGGCTTAAACAAGCCTCCCATGAGTGGCACAAACTGTTCCACGAGACTCTCTTTGCTCCCCTCTAAGACTTAAGTGGTTGACATCCTACACCAATCTCTACACCATGATGAGCCACCAAGTATACGGCATAGGCATTCTCTTGGTTTATGTGGACAATACATTGCTCGTCTCTCACTCTCTCGAGCGGATCGAGTCGGCTAAGCGAGCGATCGGGAAGCAGTTCTGCATGTTCGACTTCGGTGAGGCAAAGTTCATCCTCGGGATGGACATCCTAATGGACACAAATGCCGGTACCATGAGTTTCTCTCAAGAGCGGTACACGAAGGAGTTGGTGGAGAAGCATGGCATGCTAGACAGCACGCCCTCCAAGCTGCCCATGGCACCCACGCACTACAAAGATGGAGAGGTCACATCCGACGAGAACAAAGTCTCTATGTCACCATCATAGCACGAAATCTTCCGTGCTATCCTCGGATCGGTGAGTTTCCTATGCATTTGCACGCGCCCATACATTGCGTTCGCGGCCAGCGTCATGAGAAGGCGACAAACAGCGCCCACCCAAGTGCATATGAAGCATTTGAAGCGACTGCTCCGTTACCTCAACGGGACAAGGCCGATCAGAATTACCTACGGAATACGCACTCATGACAATACCGAAGACATTGAGGTGTTCTCTGACTTAGATTGGACATCGGACACGACCACTAGGCGATCGCAATCGGGCGAAGTGGTAATAGTCAATGGCGGTGATGTCAAGTGGACTTATAAGCAACAAGAGGTGATGACCCTTCCGCCACACAATAAGCGGAGTACATAGCAGTCAACCGCGCATGGCAGAGCGCTTTGCATTTCCGTTAGCTCATGTAGGATGTCCACCAACAACTGCGAGGCCCCGCAAGTGTCTATGAGGACAACGAGGAAGGCGTCAAGCTTGCCAACAACCCCATGGCTTCCAACATGACGAAGCACATTGACATAAAGCACCACTACACTCGAGAACATGTGGATGCGAAGATTGGTGCAATTTGACATTAAATACTCCAATACCAATAAAACCGGTTGGATTCTCTGGGCCCCCCCTTATGCTATGCCTAGCTAGACTTAGAAGCGTGGGGTAGACCGTTGAGCCACTAATCCCAACCTCTCCAATGGCAATAACGATACCGTCTAAAACATACCCGTATCCAGGTATTTATCATTTTTTGATCTATACGTATTTTTTGGGGATACTGTATGAAATATAAAATGTCGCTATTCTCCACGATACGCGGCCTGCTCCAGCCGCGGCGGGGTCGCTGATCGGCAAGGATGGTCAGCATGAGCTGGTCGAGTCGAACCTGCCTGACCTCGGCTCCTGTGCGACTCCGGTCGTGCCGGAGGTAGGGGGGAAAGGCAAGTGAAAATCCCCCCTCGCACAGGTCGTCGTCGGACTCGTCTCGATCCGTGCTCGTCCCCGTCCGAGATATCGGAGATAGTAGTCGCTCTGCTCGGCGCGACTCTCCACCTAGTCTAGCCTTCTCCCCTCCTGCGGGGACTGGGAGGAAAAAATAGCTAGGCTGCAGACGGTGTCCGGCTGGCTCTCCTGCCCCCGAGCCATATGTCTCCTGTCCCCTGTCCGTTTGCCGTCTATTTCCACCACCCATCTGATCGCGTTGTGCTGGCCGCACTTGCCTCCCCCAGTGATTTACGTTGTTAGGGGGCCGCTTATACGAGCATTGTGCCGTTGCGATAACCCGGGGCACACTGCGTGAGGCAGCATGTCGATAACCGGGTACCGACCAGGGGAGGGGGAACGGATAGTGCCCATGGATCGGCTATCCTCAAAAGATGGTGGGTACGGGAATATTTAACCGAAAGCCCCCCGTACCGGGTTTTTCCGGCGGCGGATGATCCTCCCGACCTCCGCCGCCTGACCGTGCCGCTCCTCCGGCTGCGACCCGCCACCATCCTGCGTATCTTCGGGCCTCTCCCCCAGGGGAGACCAAAAGGTGTCGCAGGGCTGGCGGCTGCTAGCGAGCGCCGTGCCCTAGCGCTGCTTCCCAGTTGTCCGCCGCTACCTCCAACACCCTCGTCCCACCGCTGATCCGTCCGTACCCTTCCTTGCCAAAAAACATTCCGCAGTCCTCGTACCCGACAGGGCGGGAGAGTATCTGTGAGTATTTAGTCGCTGAAAGAACATATCGGACAGGCCGAGCGGGAGATCCATGTGTTGGTATACGGATATTATGTTTTTCCAAAACCCTCCGTACCGGGCTTCCCGACAGCTGATGATCCCGCGGATCGCAGCTGTCGGTACCTCGTTCAGCCCCCTACCGTGCCAGGCCTGGCACGGCTACGGGGTTACCTGCGCCCACCGCGTGTAGGTAGAGGTAGGTGCCGACGGGCCTGCGAACGCACCCCCCTCCGGGGCCGCCGGCGGGCGCCGATTGGTGCAATTATATATGTCGGAACGGCTGACATGTTGGCAAATGGCCTCACAAAGGCACTAACGGAGCCCAAGCACTACACGATCTTCGAGAGATACATGGGAGCAGCGCCGGATGGAGGATAGATGAGACTAGATTATTGACAGTGATCTAGAGAGGCTAGTACATTGGTATTGAAATTAAAATGAAAAGTACAACAATATCGGCCAACATTACCGACAGTTGTCCAACGGCCATCAATACTCTGCCTTCTAGGACACATAAGAGAACGATTGGGCCGGGTACTCTTCGACCAAGTACACCTATCGACACACCTATCTAAATGTGTGCCAAAATTCCCCGGAGGTAAAAAACTGTAAACAACCGCAGTAATTGCCGCAGTCCCTCCGGATAAGCATTAACAACATAAGTAATATTGTAATCGAGAAAATACAGATCTAAATATAAACCCACTTGTCAAAAAGTGCAAAGTGAAGCTGATGCTCGACCTTCACGATGCACAGCCCGCTCCCAACGAACCGGGTGGCCGACCGGCCTAGGCCGATCGGCGTTCGAGAGGGTCGACGTCGACCACACGGGCTAGCCTAACTTAGCTTCCGCGTGATTTTGGTCTTGCCGGAGAAAGTAAGGGAACGACTAGCGAAAAAAACCCTCCTCACGTGGTCGCTCGTAGATCCCGCCGTTGCATCCCGTAACCCCCCCCCCCCCCCCCCCCCCCCCCCCCCCCCCCCCCCCCCCCCCCAAGGTCGTTGCCGCTCCTCCCGTCACGACTTTCCTCATTGTTGAGGTCCCACATCACAAAGAGTGCATGTGGGGGGCACCGAGATAGCCAGATTAAAAAAGCTACCGCACCTGCCGCCGCGCTAACAAGTTTTCCCGGCCATTTCACCAGCTTTTTCCATTCATGTTCAATTGAAATTGAAATTGTATTACAACAATATTGGCTAACTGGACCGATAGTTATCTAACGGCCATCAATACTCTACATATCTGCCATCTAGGGCACTTATCAAGAGAACGATTGGGCCGGGTACTCTTCGACCAGCTACACCTATCGACACACCTCTGTGCAAGTTGGGCTGACGTTCTTTGGAGGTCAAAACTATAATCAATTGCAGTAATTGCCACAGTCTCCCGCCTAACGAGTAACAACATAAATAATTTTGTTGTCAAGTAAGACAAATCTAAAAATAAATCCACTTGTCAATAAAATTAAAGTGAAATTCCTGCTCGACCTTTATGATGAACAACTCGCTCCCACCGAACCGGGGTGCCGACTGGACTAGGCAGATCGGCGTTCGAGATGGTCGACGGCCTTGCCTAATCTAGCTCCCGCGTGGCTTCGGTCTAACCGGAGAAAGGAGGGGAAAGTCTAGCGAAAAAGCTTTCCTCACGCGGTTGCTCGTCGATCCCGCCGTCGCATCCCGTAAGCCCCGCCTCAAGGTCGCAGCCGCTCCTCCCCTCGCGACTTTCCTTCTAGTCGAGGTTCCCCATCACCTCGAGGGCATATTGGGGGGGGGGGCAGACAGCCAGTCAGAAAAAGCTAGCGCTCCTGCCGCCGCGCTGAAAATTTTCCCCGGCCATTTATCCGGCTTCTTTTGTGTTGATACCCGGGTACCTCTCTGGAAAATCAGCCAACGATCGTACCTTTCACCCGCCGTTTGAGCGTCCATCGAGCACCCTTGTTTCGAGTGCGAACCTCCGCGCTTATCCGGGCTCGCACTCTCTTATATTAGGTGTGCTTAGCGATAGAGAGTAGCGGTGGGGTAGTGCACGGTCGCAATGGTCGGATCCAAAAAGGCCGCGGGGGTGCGGAAATTATTCAAATCCTCCGTACCGGGTTTTCCAGCAGCGGTTGATCCTCAGGAACGCATCGCCAACTGACCTCGCCACTCCTCCCGTCGCGATAGTCCTCCTCGCTACTATTGTTGTGATACCCCCTTTCGGCCGGCTCGGCGTTAACAACATGGTCAACGTCGAGCGAGCGCCATACCCTAGCGTTGCTTCCCGGCTTTCCGCCCCCCGCTCCAACACCCTTAACCCACCGTTGATCCGTATGTTCCCTTCTCTCCGCCACACACTCATGAAGATACATGCCCCGCACCCGAACATGGGACGTTATCTTAGTAGTATCTAGTCTCGGAAAAACATATCGGACGGGCCGGCCGGGAGATCTAGGCACCGGTAGCGTACATAATTTGTTTTTTCGAAAAGGCCTTTGTACAACTGCGGATCGCGCGGATCGCACTGCCGGCCCTCTTAGCCTCCTACCGGGCTAAGCCGGGCACGGCTACGGGGTTTCTAGCGCCCGTCACGGGGAGGCTAGGGGATGCCGACGGGCCTGCGAGCGCACCCCCTCCGGGGCCAACGCCGATGCGCCGCCGGCGGGCGCTCATTATGGTACACGGGTATCAATTGGGAAAATCATCCATCGATCGTACCCTCCTGTCACAGCTCGCGCGTCCGTCGAACTCCCTTGTTTCTAATGCGAGCCTCCGCGCTTACCCGGGCTCTCAGTCTTTGATGTTAGGTGCGCCTGGCGATAGTGTAGAGTAGAAGTAGCGGTAGAGTAGAGCACGGTCGCAATTGGCGGATCAAAAAGGCCGCGGTGGCATGGAAACTATTCTAAACCCTCCGAACGGAGTTTTCCGGCGGCGGTGGATCCTGACCATCGCCGATCATGCCGTCGTGACAATCCCCATATTGTTGTTGCCATGCTGCCTCCCCTTGGGTCAGCTCGATGTCAATATATGTTCGTCGACGAATAGTGAGCGCCCTTCCCTAGCGCTGGTTCCATGCTCTCCGCAGCTGCCTCCAATGCCCTCATCGCACTGCCGATCCGTTTGTACCCTCCTCGCCAGAAAACACACAGAGACAAGGCCCACCATCACCCCAAGCAGGGCGATATATGAGGAGTATCCAATCGCGAAAAAACATATCGGATGGGCAGAGCGGGAGATCTTGGCGCAAATAGTGTACAAATTATTTTTCCAAAAGCCCTCGGTACCGAGGCTTCATGGCAACTACAGATCGCGCGGATCGCAGCTGCCGGATTCACCCCCCATAGCCCCCAACCGTGCCGGGCATGGCACGGCTATATACATGGTTACTTGCGCACCATGAGGACGAGGGGGTGAGCGCCGACGGGCTTGCGAGCGCACCCTCCTCCGGGGCCGCCGCCTTTGCACCGCCGGCGGGTGCCGGGGCTATTATAGTAAATCGTTATCAATACATGTACTTTTAGGGTTCTAAACGTTATCTGTGAATATGTAGATAATACAAGTAGACTAGTTACGGGCATTAGTTGTCGCTATTGTTTCTCACTCTTTCTATAACCCTCACCCAGCGCCTCGGCGCTCGTCCCCTCCGACTCACTCCCCCGCGCATCAAGACCTCCGACAAAATGTGGCCCATGGCGCCGGAGAAGAACGCCGTGGCATGAGAAGGCATCCAAGCCGATGAAGCACAATCATTTTAAGCGAGATGTGACTACATAAATCTTATCCTCGTACCTCATTCTTTCTACCTCATTCTTTGCTAAAATAAAATTTACAAAACAGCAGTGGAGGCCACCAAGCAAAAAGAATTTAACGATTGGGAGTCAGATTATGCCATCTATAGAGACTGAAGGTCTGCATAGGCTACTAATCCGAGGGGTTGGCGACTAGCTAGCCGAAGAATAGCCGGGCCGCCGGGGTTTCGCTCATGGTGGGGTCGATGTACTTGCCAGTGACGACGTCGCTGGTTTTCGACCAACCACCCATGTAGCGGATCTTGGTGAGGGGTGCGCCGATGCATGCGGCTGCGGACGCCGCGCCTTTCCGTAGGCTATGTGATGTCCACTTGAATTGCGTGGGGGGTGAAGCGCCAATGGTGTTGCACGCCTCACGAATCCACTCGGTGATGGTCCCGGCCGTCCACGTGTGCGGTTGGTCATCGGGCGTGACGGCCCAAATGGTAGTTGGTCCGGGTCCATTGCCGAGTTGGTTGCAATAATTGGTGCGTCCAGCGGTAAACGCCTCCAAGAGGTCCGCTAGTAGTGGAACTGCAGTAATAGGGAGTTGTAGGAGCGGTTTATCGGCCGCGGTCCTAAGCTAGTCTCCCTTTGCTTTTCGTACAAATAACAATGTGTTACCGCCCGTTCGGCCGACCGCGATGTCGTCCATGTGGCGACGTACGCCGGTTTCCGCGCGGCAGAAATAGGAGTAGTTAGTGCAGACTGCGAGAATCGCGCGGAAAGTCTTGATTTGTACGAGGTTGTCCGGCTGCTAGGTTAGCGCGCGGTAGTGTCGATGGGCGAAGAGTAGCATATGTTGTACAATGTGGGCAAGGATTGGTACGCGAATGTCGGGGTCGGTGATATGTTGCTGCTCCATGGCGAGTCCTCGACATGCGTCCGTTAGAAGTGGTCCCAGCGCCACTGGCTCCTTCAAGTGGTCGCGAAAGAACTTGTTTATTGCCGAGAAGTAGGGTTGGAGGCTGTTGGGTGCGATGGTTCCGGACCGGGCAAGCCATGATGTAAAGCGAAGCATGTCGGCCGCGGTCGCCTCGAGTGGTGTGATTCTTCTTCGTTGCAGAAAACAGTAAAACGGCGCATACCGGTGCCATAGTTGCTGTAGGTGGTGGTGGCGAGGGAGCCGGTGAGTAGGTCGAGCGCGAGGTCGCCCAAGTCGTCCGTCTCGACGAGTGTGCCGACGTGGTTGCGCATCGAGGCGTGCCGCGGTCCGTGGGCCGCAGGTTCGATGAGTCTGTATTTCACAGGTGCGGCTTGGTGGCCGTTGTCCGCGGATGTCCGGGCGTGCAAAGGTCTTGTCGCGGACGTCCGGTTGATCGGTGTTGGGCGGAGTTTACCACGTGTTCGGTAGAGTCAAGCCGGGGCGGTACGTGGAAAGCCGTGACGCTCCAGCCGGGCGGTCCGACGCCCTCGCGCGCTCCGCGCTTGCCCGGAAAGAATAAATCTCGGGAGGGGGGGTACAAAATCTGTTCGTCGTAAAGATCGCTTAGTAGTTGGTTCCACTGTTTGGCGGGCCGGTAGGGCGCGATAACTGGTGCTTCGGCCCCGGATTGGCGTAACTTCTGGACGAGTTCGGGGAGGATTATCCAAGGTGGGTTGCGCCAAATTGTCTCCGATGTCCAGCGGGTGTCGGGACGATGGAGGCAGTCCACGGCTTCGGAGGTGGGGTCTCGCCAGCGGGAGTTGTAGCGGGGAAGCTGCGAGTTGCCATGCGTGGCAAACATGTCGATGGAGTGGGGGCCTCACAGGGAGTTCATGTAGGTGAAGATGCGGGGGTTGAGCTGCCAGTCGTCCCGGTTTGTTTCAAGGCTCAGTCTGTCGGCCCAAACGTTGGCCGCGGAGCGAATACATCGCGCGCGGATGCTGATGTTGTTGGTGTCGATGAGTTCCCAGAGTTTGCGAAGCTCGTCCATCATAGCCGGGGACCTCGAAGTTAGGTGACTGAGGACTTCCACCATTGCTTGGTTGTCTTCGTGCAGGAGGACTTTGCGGCCGCGCAGGAGGGGTAAGAACGAAAGGACGGCGAGTCACACGGCCTTCAACTTTCTAAGTGATGTGTTGCTGTTGGTCTGTCGCTGACCAAAAACCCCGTGCTTTTAACTCATCGTTTAATACTGCTCCCCAGCCGTAACCTTAGCTGTCGCAGTGCAGGTAGGCGGTCTCGACTGGGGAGAAGATGGAGCGGCCGTTGTTGTCGGAGGGGACTTGCGTCCACCATTAGAGGTCTCGTCTCAATTGGTAGGTGAGTTGCACCCGGCCTCCCCACAATGTGCGCGTAGCGAGGACGTCGTGCAATTCGCGGAGGTAGAATCGGGCTGCTTGAATGGCGAGGTACATGTATTGTACTTTTCCGGCGAGCACTGCGAGCTCCCGGGCAGGTAGCCACCGTGCGTCGCGTGTAGAGCGCTGTAGGAGGGTCCGGGAGAGGGTAACGATGGCATGTAGTTTCGAAGCAGGGGCTCGGAACGTAGAGGTTATGGTGTCGATATGGAGGCCGAGGTGCTCGCAGATTTGCGTCGGCTCCTAGTGGCCTTTCTTGGGGTTGCGTCCTAGCCCGAGGCGGTCGAGTAGGCACGCGACGCGGTCGCGGAGCTGTAACGCTGCGTCTCTAATGTCGGCAAAAAATAGGAAGTCGTCCATGTACGGGAGTAATCGGGCACCCCGCCATCGAGAGTTACGCAGATAGCGTCGGGACGGTGTAGCTCGCGTGGGCTGTTGGTTTGTAGCTAGACCGGGGTTGTGTCCGGTGGGGTTGGGCAGTGGTTCGCGTAAGTGCCGGATAAATACTTCGGTAAGCCGGCAGAAATAATAACTGCTACATTTCCAGCCAATCGGAAGACCGGCTAGTTTGTACAACGTTCCGCGATAATTTACCGCGAAGAAATCTATGTCCTCCCGTATGCCTAGTGTGTAGTAGCCGTCCGCAAGGTCGAAGAACACCATCCAGTCGCCGGCCCGCGTCAGGTTCTTGAGGTGCTTGAGTGTCTCGTATGTTAGCTTGCGGTCCTTGCATTACTTGTCCAGGGGCCAGGGGGCGCAAGTCGATAATTAGTCGCCATTTGTTTTCGCCCGGTTTTGGGACTAAAAACATTCTAGAAACCCATATACTGCGATGGCATGGCTCCAAGGCGCCTGACTGCATGAATCTTGAAAGCTCGGAGTCCATGAAGTCGAGCTGCTGTTTTGTTGCGTCCAACATGGAGGTGCCGATGTTGAAAGGTGGGGGCCGCCGGCCGCCGATGATAGGTATGCGAACCCCCTCGCTCGCGCCTAATCGTTTCCACTCGGACGCTCTGTTCCGCACGCGGTGACGCATGAAGTTGGAACGGTCCTTGCATGACGTGGCGCGGCGGGTCACACCGTCAGGCGTTCTTGTCCGGGCTCTTGACCTTCCTGTCTTTGGGGTCGGCGTTGTCTCTCGGTGGTGGCTTTGGCTTTGGTTGGGGTCGTGGGGTCGGAGTCGGTGTTGGACGGTCGGGGACGGGTCGGTCGGGGGTCTTGCGCGCCAAGGTAGCTCCCGCGGAGGCTTTGGCGCTAACGAGTAGTGAACACTCGAGGGTTTTGTCGATGAACGCTCGGTGTAGGTTGTCGTACTCGGAGGAGGCAACGTCCGGTCGCGATTTGAGGAAACGCTTGTAGGCGAGTTCCGCGAAAACGCGGTCCGAATCGTTCGTCTCCCCTCCGCCCTTGGTGTGTCGGATGTGGGATATCCGGACACGGGCGGCCTCCTCGAGCGCGGTATGGGTGTGGTTGCATTGACGCGGGGTGACGACCGCCGCCGCGAATTCCGGTGAGTCCTTGGGATAATTCTGAATGTCTTCCAGAGCTGATACGCTCGCCGTGTTAGCGCAGGCGGCGTAGGCGGTGTGACATGCCTTGGCGCGGTATTCTTCAAGCGTGGCGTTGTGCGGGCGGGCGGAGAGGTGGCGGTACGTGTCACATGTAAGCTTCCAGATTTGTGGGCCGTCAAGATGTCGGGGGGGGGGTAGCTCGAGGCATGGGGCAATGTAGTCCATAGCTATGTGTCGATGTTGTAGTCCTCATTTGGCAGGGCTGCTGGGGGTACCGTCGTCGTTGGAGCTGGGGCCAGGGGTCACACGGTGGGGTCGATCGAGGGTCGCTCGGTCGGCAGCCGGGCGCTACGGGCGTCGTGCTCCACAATTTCACCCTTCGGCGTCTCGTTTACGCCGACGGGACTGGCTAGCTGTGTGCTGACTTGTTTGGCTGGTGCTGGTTGAGTGATGATGGTCGAGCTAAGCGTGGCCGTTAGTTCGGTAAAGGCTTGTTGAAGCCATCCATTAAGTCGCTCTTCTGATGCGGCAGCGTTAGCGATTAAGCGTTGCTCATGATCTTTGAATTCTACTGATGTAACAAATTCCGGCGCGTCGCGAATTTCGTCGTCGAGTTGTCTGTATGTAGCCATCGTATATTGAGCAGGATAAAGAGTCTCGGCCGTGTTAGACGCGTTCGAGTGTAGGCTGTCATCTTGCGCAGCTACGAGAGCTACGATGCCTGTTGCGCGAGCCTAATGGGCGAGCGCAAAGGCAGAAGGTGGTTGCTGCCAACTAGAGGACCAACTAGAGGATGCGCTGACGAAACCAGCCCGGATATATTACAGTACGGGTACATCAGCAGCCAGCACGTCCCAGCATCCATCATCTCAAAATGAAGTACCTTACTTGGTACGATAATGAGGTATAGGGCAAGAGAATACAGGTAGAGGTACAGGTACGAGAATGAGGTACATGGCAGTAGAGGGCAGAGCTGACGCTGTGGCATGCCTTCATCTCCCTTGGGATTGATTACAAAAATAACAAGATGAGCACGAACAAGGAAAAGGGGAGGGGAAACGAAAGGGCAAGAGTGACAAGAGGATGACGGAATCCAAAGCACGGCAAAAGGAAGCACTACATGGTGCACAAACCTAGCAGATTAAACTAAGGAAACTCCTAGGCCACGCCGAAAATGCAACACGTGGAGGCAACAAGCGGCGCCTCACGCGCCGCTCGAGGAAGCACGGGGACGCTTGCGGCCCATGGATGTTCCTTGGGCTTAGTTTTTCCTCTTTTCTTCTTATATTGGTAAAATATTGAGGTTTAACGGTTACTTAACGTACTATATTGAGTCCGCCTAAGGCAACGCGCGGAGACAAAGCGTCACAAACGTAGTAAATTGTCCGCGGCGGACGCCCACCTGCTTTAGTATTGAAACGCCCTTAGTATATTATAAGTAAATTACACGGGTACGAGCCCAAAGTCGTTCAATAGTGTCAGTCAACTACACATTGTATATTATTTTCGCAATTAAGTCGCGATATGGGTTAGCGACCACCGACTACGTCACCCGTGTGTATTTGACGTACACGTACACGTAGATTATTAAATGGGAATATAGTGCGATACGCGCGCTGGGGTGCATATGCATGCGCTCTAAGGATTACGCTTCTTTACCTCTCAGCGCCCTTCCCGACCTCATCCCGCCGCGACGAGGTCAACACTCTCACGGTAATGTTATGGCGTTGCTTCTGCGGGAGAGTAGCGCTGGTGTCGACGGTCGCGTAGGGATAGTAGTGTCCAGACATAGAAGCCCATCCGAATTCATATCACGATATTTTTCAGGATTCACAGCAACCTTCACAGATCACAGGAAGTGAAAATCACATCTAGATATCGCAGCAGTGTCTGAGTGTACGAACCCTCAACCGTCCCGAAATATCTACCCGCCCCACAAACGGTGCGCATACGCTGCTGGTTTAAGCAGCTGAAGTGTCAGTCTCCTGCGGGCGAGCGAGAAGATGCAGCAGCAGTAGCGCCAGACTATGTCATCGCTGCTGACGAAGGCTATTTCCGGTTACGGCGCACAACTACGTGTAACTGCTGAGCAGGTAAGTTCGGAGAAGATCGGCTGCCGTTTTTTCAAGCTGCTTTTGACGGACACGAACCACAATGGACACGAACTGCCGTATTGCCGCGTGCTTTATTTTTGATATATATAAATCAGCGACACATACAGTGGTTTTGAAATAAACTTCAGGACGCACCGGCTAGAACTGGACGAGGACAAGCAGGTTAACTGTTTAAGGGCCTTAGTTAGCTTAGGACCCCCGGTGTGGGGAGGACTCCAATTACAGTCCAATTATAATAATTATTAGTTGCATTTTTTAAAGCCAAATATGGACGGAAACCAAGTAACGCTCGAATTGAAACACGGAATGTGCCTTCAGCATCTGTCGTCGACATCTATCACCAAGACAGTAACTCACGTGGTATGCAGTCATGCATGCGACATGATACATCAATTAGAGAATACGTGGTCGCTATACATCGTAGTGCATACCCATTCGTTTTTCCGTAATTCCTTTGTTTCTGTAGACGTGTTCCCGATTCCCGATGATGAATAAATGCTTGACAGATATTGTTATTGATATAGCGCTGGTTGTCTTGGTTTCACACATTTTTTTAATCCTCTCCCGCGTTAATGTGAGCTATTTGTGTGGCTAATCAAGCGCAATGCGCGTAAGCCAAGACTGCAGGAAGTTGGTTCGCTACGGCCGGCGAATTGTCAAATCATTCGAATGAACGCAAGAGAACTTTAATTGTCCATTTGTGGTGCTTTTTTATGTGTATGTATGTCTTTGCGTTGTCCATTTTATGTTATAAATACACAAAATCCCACGGCATGTTAGTTTGCTGAGAGATCATGCATCATGCATGCATGTGCGTGTCGTATGCTGCAACGGTGGCTGGGGTTAAACTGCATTCCCCCGGTAATTGGAGTATAGGTTAAAATATATGTATCCGGCGAGGTATGCCGGTTGATGGGCGTGGTCGTGTATGATAGTGTGAAAATGCTGCCGCGCATGAGTCTGACGTTAGATGGCGAGACGGTCCGCGATGTATCATACAAGTTCTCAAGGAGTCGCCTGGCATGAGTGGAAACGATGGATATGAATGGGGCTAATGTTTCGTTGATATCGGCACATTTGAAGTTGATCTCCCTCATCGACATAGTTTCCGTGTCGTCATCATTCGTTCATCACTCGAGTTCCGAAGTTCCGACTTCCGGCAATGTCGCATGTAACCGCATGCACAGATTTTGGCGTGAAGCTAAAGTCGCCAGAAATTAAACACGGTGTGGCGTAGCAGAACCGAGAACATAGAGATGACCGAGTGGAAAGTCTTATACGGGATGGCTCATGCAAGCTTGTTCGGTTAAGCTACGCGACGATGTGCTGACGATGTGCTGATGAGCAATCTTGAAATAGTAATTGTGCTTCAGGCACTGTGCTAATTTCCTTGAAAGCATACGAACGATGAGCATCTTCAGTCTCTCGGCCCCGTATCGCCTCCATCGTGTTTAGGTAAACTACACTAGGCTTATGTTCATTGCAAAACCATATCGTGGTTTTGCTGCAAAATCACGCGCACGGATCTTCAAGTGATAACTCCGTTGTTTTGGTGTGAAGGGAGTGCTAGGTCATAAAGCAGTTGAACAAGATCTTGGAAAGCATTTCCTAATATAGTTTATGAGATATATCATGTAGGCAGGCAGGCCAAGGAAGAAAGGGAAAATGCCCTTCAAAGTAGAAACCTATATGGTGGGAAATGTGCTCATGTGCTTGCGCTCCATTGTTGCCGCACACAACAGATGCGTAGCACAGGCTATGTTTTTCTTCGCACAGCCGGCGCAAATGGGCCCCATCAGTTTACCTTACACGTCTTTATTTTATTATTGTTTTGCTGATCCAGTCCGGAGGAGTCACTAGTACTGTGTAGTATCGTAGAAGTTGTTGTGGAGGCGATGATAGTTGTGGTGGTGTGCGTGACTGTGAGTGTGTATGTGTGTGTGTGTATGTGTGTGTGTGTGTATGTGTGTGTATGTGTGTGTATGTGTGTGTGTGTGTGTGTGTGTGCGAGTGTGCGTTTGTCTTTGTATTGTCAACGAATTTTGTGGTGTAAGCGGACGAGGTTCTTATCGTCGAGAGTTGCTCAACGGCGCGATGAATAAAACGCGATGCGGTTCTTAAACTAAAGCCTGAGGGTATTGAACTACCGAGAACACAACCCTTGTGGTTTCCAGTGGTATGTATAGCGAATACGGCTCACTGTTGAGTAAATATGGTGTCGGAGGCGAGTGTTGTCGACTGCAGTGTCTACATACATCCTTCATTGGTCCATCTTCTCCTCCGAACTCAAACTAACAGGAAACGCCAAGCTCAACGACGGCAAAGTAGTTTCATAATTCAGCATTATTTTTAGCCTGTCATGGCATGTCCATACATGCACTCTCAAACCTTCTTACATGCATTACTTGAAGCTATACGCCATTCCGCACCCTCTCAGGCACTAACTTCGCTTTCAGGTTTGCAGGGGTTCAGCATCTAGCAGCTTCCAGCCTCGGTCCGTCGTTACGGCAGTGTGAGGACAGGCTGCCGGCGGAGGCAAGACTGCCTAACGGCGATAATGCTGTCGCGGCGGCCATCGACTCTCCATTGCGATGTTGATCGTAGAAGCTGTTTGCTGCAGCCGTCAACCAAGGTGGAAGCGATGCTGCTCGGCCTCTTTATCATATCATTTCTGCCCAGCAACCTGCAAGCTCTGACTCCAAACGAAGGTGAGAATAAGCCTTTCAGAAAGCAATTCAGACGTCCTGGCTCAAATCACAGTCTATCACCTACATACGCATACTCTCCCTATCAACACCCACATAGCTCGCCTCGAGGTGCCCTTTTCTCTTGCGCCTCCAGCGTTACATGGGCCACTTATATATTCTTGGTCATACCTGTGTCGTTGGGCAGAGAAGCAATTGCTGCTTCATTTCCGAGATGCTCGCTCGTGGAGTCGGGACGGAATGTTGGCGTCCTGGGAGGCCGCTGCTTCGATGTGTGATGATTGGCATGGCGTGGCCTGCGACGATGACGGGCATGTGTCCTACTTGTGAGTCGCAGCAAGATTCGCCTTCACTGTGTTGTGTCGTTTGTGGGTCTATCTAACCCGGCTTGCCTACGCATTCCTTGACTCTCGCTCGATCCTGCTCGGCCACGCACTACCACTCTGTGGAGGGTGTTTTAAAGCTCTCGTAAGCGCATGGGTTGATGAGGAGTGAGTCTAGGCCTGATACTACAGTCGGTTTGCTTTAATATAATCGGCAGGTGGGTGGGCTACAACGAGCTGACGGGGAGCTTGCCGAAGCAATGGAGCTTCCTCACTTCCTTGACATCTCTGTGAGTAACATAAGCTGGGTAGTGCGGTGGATGGGTAACGTCAAACTTTCTTGACTGGGTTGACTGTTACCAAGAAAGGTTACACTTGTTTGAGGAGAAGTGATTCACGGGCAACCAAATGGTCGCAGGAACATACGCAAAAATGAGTTTACTGGCAGCCTCCCGGAGCAGTGGAGCGTCCTCACTGGGCTGACTACGATGTGAGCAGCTGTAGACTGGCAATGTCGCGTATCCACAGCAATCGCTGTATGTCGAGCTCTGTGGGCGCTGACCACGGGCCCAGTAGGCCGGGAGTGCAAGACTGACATATGAGCGCGCGTGACAGGCAACTGCAGGAAAATCAACTGACGGGGAGATTGCCTGACCAATGGAGCGCCTTTGTCGACATGTCAAAGATGTGAGTTGCGCTATGGGACACATAGGTTTCGAGGATGTCTATCCTGGCCTTGCAAAAGCCACTGCCATGGATTGGGCTGAACACAACCAATGCACCGCATGACTTTTAGAGAGCACTCAATAAAGCATGGCGTCCTCTGAGAAACTGTGAACGTTTCATGATTTTCTCTTGACTACCTGCTCAGAGGTCGTTCCTTGTCTGACTGAGCTCTGTTGGCCAATGCTGCGATGATTCCGAACCACAGGAATGTTTCCATAAACTTCCTCTGGAATTTGGTTCCACCAAGCTATAGGTCTGGCACTTAATCCGCAGCAATCCCTGACTGTGAATGAGAGAGCGCAATGACAGAGGGCATGAAAAGTCCATATTTTCCCCTACACCCGTTTCATGCCAGGTTTGATTAGAAGAAAGGCATCGCATTAGTAATTTTCTGTACGCGGTGCTCGTGCAGATTCACGGCAGTGACGTCTCCGCAACGACTTCGCTACTCGAGCCGGGCTCTAGCACTTGCAAGATGCCCTGCTGGCTGCGAGCTTGGCACTGATCCAATATCCTTTGGAGGGGGGCGAAGAAGGCTGCAGCAGACCAGTGTGTGTCTCTGTCCTCCAGACCCAGACATACCAAGCTGTCCTACAGGCTGTGATCTCAGATCCCCTGATTCCCTACCACCGGAGTATGGGGGAGGTAGGAGGCTTCAGCAGGCGATGGTGTGTGTCTGTCCACCGACACCGCCCCTATCCAGCTGCCCTGACGGTTGCGAGCTCGAGGCTGCTCCACCCCCGTCACCCCCCCCAGTGGGCGGCAGAAGGCTCCAGCAGGCAATGGTGTGTGTCTGTCCACCGACGCCACCCGAACTCGACTGTCTTGCGGGCTGTTATCTCGACGTCGCCCCACCCTCACCACCCTCATCTCCGCCGTTGGGGGGAGGGAGACGGCTCCAGCAGGCGATGGTGTGTGTCTGTCCACCGTCCCCACCCGAACTCTACTGTCCTGCGGGTTGCTCTCTCGACGTTGCCCCACCCCCATCTCCATCGTTTGTGGGAGGGAGACGGCTCCAGCAGGCGATGGTGTGTGTCTGTCCACCGACACCGGCCTTAACCGGCTGCCCCGATGGGTGCGAGCTCGAGGCTGCTCCACCCCCGTCACCCCCTCAAGCGGGCGGCAGACGGCTCCAGCAGGCGATGGTGTGTGTCTGTCCACCGACACCGGCCTTATCCAGCTGCCACGATGGGTGCGAGCTCGAGGCTGCTCCACCCGCGTCACCCCCACAAGTGGGCGGCAGACGGCTCCAGCAGGCGATGGTGTGTGTCTGTCCACCGACGCCACCCGAACTCTACTGTCCTGCGGGCTGCTATCTCGACATTGCCCCACCCCCATCTCCGCCGAGAGGGGGGCGGAGACGGCTCCAGCAGACGATGGTGTGCGCCTGTCCACCGACACCGGCATTATCCAGCTGCCCCGATGGGTGCGAGCTCGAGGCTGCTCCACCCCCGTCACCTCCCCAAGTGGGCGGCAGAAGGCTCCAGCAGGCGATGGTGTGTCTCTGTCCACCGACACCGGCCTTATCCAGCTGCCACGATGGGTGTGAGCTCGAGGCTGCTCCACCCCCGTCACCCCCCCAAGGGGGCGGCAGACGGCTCCAGCAGGCGATGGTGTGTGTCTGTCCACCGACGCCACCCGAACTCGACTGTCCTGCGGGCTGCTATCTCGACGTTGCCCCACCCCCATCACCGCCGAGAGGGGGGCGGAGACGGCTCCAGCAGGCGATGGTGTGTGTCTGTCCACCGACACCGGCCTTAAGCAGCTGCCCCGATGGGTGCGAGCTCGAGGCTGCTCCACCCGTGTCACCCCCCCAAGTGGGCGGCAGAAGGCTCCAGCAGGCGATGGTGTGTGTCTGTCCACCGACACCACTCGAACTCTACTGTCCTGCGGGCTGCTATCTCGACGTTGCCCCACCCCCATCTCCGCCGAGAGGGGGGCGGAGACGGCTTCAGCAGGCGATGGTGTGCGTCTGTCCACCGACACCGGCCTTATCCAGCTGCCCTGACGGTTGCGAGCTCGAGGCTGCTCCACCCCCGTCACCCCCCCCAGTGGGTGGCAGACGGCTCCAGCAGGCGATGGTGTGTGTCTGTCCACCGACACCACCCGAACTCGACTGTCCTGCGGGCTGTTATCTCGACGTCGCCCCACCCTCACCACCCCCATATCCGCCGAGAGGGGGGCGGAGACGGCTCCAGCAGGCGATGGTGTGTGTCTGTCCACCGACGCCACCCGAACTCGACTGTCCTGCGGGCTGCTATCTCGACGTTGCTCCACCCCCATCTCCATCGTTTGTGGGAGGGAGACGGCTCCAGCAGGCGATGGTGTGTGTCTGTCCACCGACACCGGCCTTAACCGGCTGCCCTGATGGGTGCGAGCTCGAGGCTGCTCCACCCCCGTCACCCCCCCAAGTGGGCGGCAGACGGCTCCAGCAGGCGATGGTGTGTGTCTGTCCACCGACGCCACCCGTACTCCGATGCCCTCCAGGATGCGAGCTCGAGGTTGCTCCGCCCCCGTCACCGCTGACTGGCGGGAAGAGGAAGCTGTTGCAAGCGAGGGTGTGTGTATGCCCCCCGACACCGGCCGAAACTGACTGCCTTCCTGGCTGCCAACTGCATCCCGGATCTTCCTTTGTATCATGGAGTTCGGGAAGGAGGAGGCTACAGCAGGCAATGGTGTGCGTTTGTCCGTATACATCACCCCTCCCTGGCTGCCCTGCGGATTGTCGTCTCGAAGACGCTTCAACCGTTGAATGGGGAAGCGGGGGACGTAGGAGACTACAACAGGCGATGGTGTGTGTATGCCCATTACTACCGATGGAGACCACCACACCATTAGCTCCTATGATAACCACCACGACCTCTATCCCCTTGCTAGGCCCCATCGTCCGTTTCAGTTTCAGATTACAGCTGGACATCAGCGTGTTTGACGATTCGTCCTACAACAGCGTCTTTCGTACTATGTACATTCTGGAGCTGGTGGCCTTGATCAACTGTGGAGCCTGCAGGGTGTCGATCCTCTTTATCAATGCTGGCAGCGTGGTGGTGTCTACTTTGGTGGAATATCCCGTCGAGGGCGCTCCTGAGGACGGTCTTGGACCTGCCTCGCTCCAGTCGAAAGTTTCTTCATCATCGGGGACAGTGTTCGGGGACGAATTCAAATCCAACTACGGCACACCTGAGCTTTCTGGTACAGTTGAAGTAGAGATACCTTTCTCACCTCCACCCGCACCAACTACCGTCGTGCCCACTCCTTCGCCGAGTCCTCCAATGCCAACGCCCGCCCCGACCTCCGCTCCCACTACAACCCGTCCCAACCCCCCGCCGTCACCTCCGCCCTTCCCACCGTCACCCCCCCCCCCAAAATCTCCGCCCCCTCCCACCACCGTTCCCGCCCCTCCCCCGACTACAACCAACATGCCTCCCCCGCCGCCACCACCTTCGCCCTTTCCCCCGCCCCCTCCCTCTTCGACAACCACAACCATAACTACAAGAACACCGACTACGTCCGTAACTACTCTACCATCGCCAGCCACTCCACCCGTGGTGACGCACATGCCACCACCCAACCATCCTCCGCCGTCACCGACATCCCCATCGCCACCCCCACTGTCACCCCCACCACCCCCACCACCACCGCCACCACCATCTCCACCCCCACCATCACCACGACCACCGCCGCCACCACCGCCACCACCATCTCCACCCCCACTATCACCACCCCCACCATCACCAAGACCACCACCGCCACCACAATCTCCACCCCCACCATCGCCACCCCCAAACCCCTCTACCCCTCCCCCCTTTACTGTGCCGCCCCCACCGCCCACTACCCCGGCACCGACCACCACTCCCACACGCCCCACTGCTACGCCGACCCCCCCAACACCAAGTTCCTTTGTTACGCCGCCTCCTCGTACTACTCCCTCTAACACTACCCCCAAACCACCGCCCCGCCCCCCTTCTCCCCCTTCAGACAGAACAACCCCCCCACCAACTGTTCCTATTCCTCCTAGTCCACGCACAACCTTAGCAGCTACATCTCCTGCTGCAACCACTATCCCAACCCAACACCCCTATACACCTACCCCATCGGCGAGCTGTGGGTGTAACCCTGCGTGGATTGGGGACAGATACTGTAACTCCAAATGCAATACTGAGGCGTGTGACTACGACGGCGGAGACTGCCAAACTAGCTCCCCCACGACAATTCCAGGTTTATCTTCATGCGAACAAGAAGGTACGCCAATGATGTTTACATTTGTATACACGCGTCGCGCGTGTGTGCGCGCGTGTGTGTGTGTGTGTGTGTGTGTGTGCGTGTGCGTATGTGTGTTTGTGTGTGTGTGTGTGTGCGTGTGTTTGTGTGTGTGTGCTTGTGTGTTTGTGCGTGTGCGTGTGTGTAGGTGTGTGTGTGTGTGTGTGTGTGTGTTTGTTTGTTTGTGCGTGTGTCCACAATGAAGAGCCACATGCCTTCACCTTCACGTTTTGTTCTCTATGTGACAGTTCCTTCATTTGCTGCTATTAATATACGCATTGCATTTTCAACTCTCCTCACTATCCCTCGCAATGCTCTGCGTGCTTCCTTGTAGGTGAAGGTGGCGAAGGCCGTGATCCTCCGTGCAGTCCGCCAGATCTCAATGTCCCTGAGATACCGAGTCCGCCCACCAGCCCCACCACCACGCCCTCAAACACGCTCCGCAACGAAGTCTCCATCCTGCTAACTTTCGACGATCTCCCCCAGCGTGCGGCACGGCACTTGATGGAAATGGAGTCCTTTAGCATGCCAGAGGACAGCCAAAACTTCTTCCGTGCAGCTGCGGCCGAGTGCTTCAGCGACCCTTCCGCTGAGCTAAGCTGGCAAAGTGACGTGCAGATTACAAATATACGTCAGAATCCTGAGCAACTCACTCTCACAGTGGACATAGTGGTGATGCTGAGTGAAGAGCGTCCCAAACTACCCAGCCGAAGCGCAGCTGCACCCTGTTTGTTGGATGCCCTCGTGACCGATTCATACTTTCAAGGGCTTCAGGACGTGACCTGGAGAGAGCCTAAAGCGACACTGCTAGGAATTCCCATGACGTACGCGGTTGCTTTGTTTGGTTTTCTATCAGGGACGGCTGTGGCGGCTGCCGTGCTTTTGACCGCTTTCTTTACTATCTGGATGAGAAGGCATCGTCGCCGTGTTCAGGAAATTGCCAGTGCAGGTACAGAAAGTAGCGCAAGTAGCCACTCGTCCGGACTCATCCATCCGTCAGAAAGTAGCGCAAGCAGCCACTCGTATGGACGCATCCATCCGTCAGCTCCTACAAATCAATCGGAATCGGCACCTCTAGCATCAGCGCCAGCTCATTAACCCGACTGAAAGTCGCGCTCAAGCTACCCATTAAACCCAACAACGCGTGGAAGGCAATGTCTGGGACCCTAAGTCGGAGCGGGTTGATGGACTCGGGAATTCAGTCCCGGGAAAAGCAGATAACATTGTGGTGACGAAAGGAAAGTTAAACGCATCGCACTATTGAAAGTACAGTCTGAAACAGGTCGTGTGTGTGATGCGGACTGAGGCTGAGAGACGGTTGAATCTGAGGGAGACAAAGAAGTGAATCACAATGGCTGCTGACTTGCAATAGATCTTTCATGAGCAGCAGTCATATTTATTGTATTTAGTGATGATGATAGCAAAGCCCTTGTGGGGCTCTATCGTTGCCTAAGAAGCTGAGGAGGGCTGTGTCGACGCCATGCTATGCGTTCCCATGGAGATTGGATAGATGGTCGTGTTTAGTTGACTGTCTGTTCTTACCGTTTCCAATGACTAAGTTCCTCCGAAGTGCGACACGGATCCAGGGATCCCCTCTTTACGCCGGAATGCTAGGTCTCACCAAGCTGTCTTAAGGCCCAAAAACGTTCCTTTGGAGCATATAAATGTGCCTACTAGGGCGGTCATTTGTTCGTTATTTGCTGGCGCACATTAGTAGGTCCCGGAGCGAGGTGGGTGGAGTGTCACATTCAAATACTAATTTCCAGCCCCTCCGCGAGCACCGGGCGGGCGGCCGGTACTTCCACCGCGTGCAGCGACCTATCCATCTGGGCTTCTACGGCACCTCCGCGGGTGGGATAGGGTTCTCGGACGACGCCGTCGCGGAGACAGTGTTGACATGTGAGGGGCCGGCATCGGCAAGCTCCCAAGGTCTGACCAGCCGCGAGCTTAACGGCGTGACGGATCACAGCGTGCGCCTGCATCGCCTTAACAACATTTGGCAGAGTGGCTTAGCCTTGCCTCCCGTGGGTGACGGTGCGTCGGGGTCGCTGAAGCTGATGATGTCCTTGAGGTGCTTCACCAACAGCATTTCGAGGACACCACGGCCGCCATGCACGACCTGACCCAAGTGAGCCATAGCGGCGTCAGTCGCCAGCCCCACAGCATCTGCCCTCTTGTCCGGAAGAGCTTCTGCCCTAGCGTCCTTCTCGGCTCGCTCCGCTGCCTTCTTCTCCGCGTTCTCGTTCCGAACCGCCATGACTGCGTCTTAAGGCTACGGATCAGCCATCGATACATCGTCGATAGTATCATCATCACGGCGCCCGCCGGCGGCGCAGCGGCGGCGGCCCCGGAGAGGGGTGCGCTCGCAGGCCCGTCGGCACCTACCTCTACCTCCACGCGGTGGGCGCTGGTAACCCCATAGCCGTGCCAGGCCTGGCACGGTAGGGGGCTGAACGAGGTACCGGCAGCTGCGATCCGCGGGATCAGCAGCTGTCGGGAAGCCCTGTACGGAGGGTTTTGAAAAACATAATATCCGTACACCAGCACAGGGATCTCCCGCTCGGCCTGTCCGATATGTCTTTTCGCGACTAAATACTCACAGATACTCTCCCGACGATGGGGCGGGGGCGGCGTTTGCGAAATATTTTTTGGCGCAAAGGGGTACGGACGGATCAGCGGAGGGACGAGGGTGTTGGAGCTGGCGGCGGACAGCTGGGAAGCAGCGCTAGGGACAGCGCTCGCTAGCAGTCGCCAGCCCTGCGAGAGTCTTAAGTCTCCCCTGGGGGCGAGGCCTGATGCTACGCAGGACGGAGGTGGGTCGCAGCCGGAGGAGCGGCACGGTCTGGCGGCGGCGGTCCTTAGGATCGCCCGCCGCCGGAAAAGCCCGGTACGGGGGGTTTTTGGAAAAATTCCCGTACCCACCATCTTTTGAGGACCGGCGACTCGATCCCTGTGTTCTTCCAACCCCTTCCCTAGTCGGTACCCGGTTATCGATAGGCTGCCTCAGGCAGTGTGCCTAGGGTTATCGTAACGGCACACTGCTCGTAAAGGCGACCCCCTAACAACGTAAACCACCGGGGGAGGGTACGGACGGCCACAGCGCGATCAGATAGGTGTTGGAAACAGACGAGAAAAGGATAGGGGACAGGAGAAAATCTGGCTCGGGGGCAGGAGAGCCAGCCGGACACCGTCTGCAGCCTAGTTATTCTCTCTTCTCAGCCCCCGAAGGAGGAGAGAAGACTCGGCTAGGTGGCGAGCTGCGTCGAGAGGAGCGGCTAATACCTCGGGCGGGGTGGAGCACGGATCGGGGCGGGACCGACGACGACCTATGCGAGGGGGGTTTTTCACCTGCCTTTCCCCCCAAGCTCCGGCACGACCGGAGTCGCACGGGAGCCGAGGTCAGGCAGGTTCGCCTCGACCAGCTCCAGCTGGACAGCCTTGCTGATCAGCGACCCCGCAGCGGCTGGAGCAGGCCGCGTAACGTGGAGACTAGCGACACTTTATTTTTCATACTGTATCCAAAAAAAAATACGTATAGATCAGAAAATTATAAATACCTGGATACGGGTATGTTTTAGACGGTATCGTTACTGCCATTGGAGAGGTTGGGATTAGTGGTTCACGGTCTGCCTCACGCTTAGAAGTCCAACTACAGGTTGAGCATAGCACAAGAGGGGGCCCAGAGACGACAGCCGGTTTTTACTGGTATTGTTGTAAACAATTTCAAATTTCAAATATCATCATCACCCGTTGATGATGCCATCGATGCGATAGGTTACAACATCGACACGGTGGCAGTAGGGCTAGTATCAATGCCGTCAATTGTCAAAACAATTGGAAAACTTTGATAATCATAGCCCGATATATCGATACATCGTCCCAAATAATGATAAATCGGGATAATATCGGCGTAAAATGCCATCGATTCCAACATCCCAAAATGTCAACACCATCAACATCGACAATCCCAGATATCAATACTATCAACATCGACGTTTCAAGATCTTTAACATTCATCGTCAAAATTCATTTGATCCCTAGCCTTAGTATTACTGCGTCTCAAGTTGCGCCACCATAGAGGGCGTACAATTGGCTAGGAGTCACAGGAATGCCGCGTGGAGCACGGCCTCTACTTGTAGTGCTTTCCATAGCCTTGCCAATGTAGCTCATCATCACTATGTCACGGAGGCTGCGGGATGGGAGAGATCGCTGAGTCGCGGCTTGGCATGTGGTTGGAAGCCACCTCCCACGCAGTCGGCGGCGCCATTTCGCCGTGGATCTTCAATAGGGCCCGCTTCGTGAACGGGTTAGAGCCCTCCAAGTCGAAGCCAATCTTGTTAGCCTCACGGTAGAAGGGCGTGTGGAATGGGGCACTGAAGCAGTCCACGAGATACTCGTGACCTAGGAAGATCATCGGCAGCCCCCTCTCATGGTGACCTTTGTTGATGGTGACGAACAATTTCCCCTTAATAACAACCCTCTAGTAGCTAGTCACGATGAAATAAGCATATCGTATATAAATGTGCTAGGCATCGTCCGAAGTGCGTGCAATGAGCATGATGTAGTGAAGCATCATAGTGATCACAACATCCATCACAACATCGCAATGACTGCATACAACATCATGCAGCATCATAAAAACATCACAACGCTTGGTCAAGAATCATTGTATCATTCACACACCTTCATGATCAAGAAGTTGTCTATTATGTCCTTACCTTGATGCTTGCTACTGAGTTTAGGCACCCGGAGAACCACCTCGATCCCCAGGCGAATGCACTCCTTCAACACGTTAATACCGATGTGCACACCCACGGCATCACATATGATGACGGCTTGCGGGCCAAGGTGGTCGTCGCGTGGCTTGGGGTATCCAGATTCATGGCACATGATAATCTCGACATACACACGTGTGTTCTTAGATGTCATGATGCACTCATGATTGCATTGGTAATGTCAAGGCAAGAACTTACCGTCCTTGTCCATAATCTTTGAAGAGGAACGTGGCTTGCACAAGCGGGCATCCAAGGAATTTCATAAGTTCAAGACAATCATGGGTGGCTGGGTCTGGTATTCGACGAGTCGGCTGCACACACCAAGTGCAAATGCATCACTCTTGGTGACGACGCCTTCACCATCGTCATCCAGAGCAACCTTGACACTCCTCTCACGGTTGCCCTTGCTGCCCTTGGTGCAGTCCATCTCTAGCCTTCTCTCATCGTAGTTGGCAATTCTCCCGGGATGGGTGATGTTGATCTCTATACAAAGTGGATATGCGGGGTTGTAGTCATGGTTGACCTTAGCAACACCAGCAGACAGAAACACCCCCTCGACGTTAAAGTACTCAACGAGGCTCACCTCTGTGTACCACAGGTGACGGGCGATCTCCAAGGGCCGAAGGTCGCTAATGAGATACCCTTGACGCTTCAGGAATCCACGGTACTAGCCTTCGGTCATCCTCCCATATTCAAAGCTCTCCGCGAAGGGGATGCCCTACATCTCCTCCGCGGCCCGCTCCTTGACATCCTCCGGGAAGACTGGCAACTCCTGCGCACGGAACCGCCTAACAACTTCGGCGATGGACTCCTCGATGGCTGAAGGGACATAGACGCCGCCTAGAGATTGATGCGAGATGGGGACGCCGTCGTTGGCGACAGTAGTGCCGTGGTGCTTTTTGCCTGTGCGGGCGCTAACCGAGACGCCTTGCTCGCCCAGACTCTCGCTCATGTTAAGCGCAGCGCTAGGGTTCGACGCCTCCTTGGCAAGGACAGTCTTGGCGTGCTCGGCACTTGCAGCCTTGACATCCTTTTGATACTCCTTGCAGGGTCACTTTCTGGCATCGACGGCACGGACGACGTCGTTCTACTTCCGCTTTTTGCCACTTCAACGGTGTCGCCCCTTCCCACGCAGAGCCGTCGTCCTCGACCTGTCGGAATGAAAGGAAACCGTGCTTGAAGAGGTAGGGAACATGACTTCATTGCTACTTTTGCCTAGGTCGACCATGGAGTTCATCATCCGAAGGGTGGACGCCAGCCATGATATGGCTTTCTTGATGCGCACGTTGTCGATCTCCACGATTCGGATATCGTAGCGGGCAGCGACATGCTGAGCGCAGTCCATGTATTCGAACTGCGGATGTGTCACCGCAGCCTTCGCCGCCTTGGTGATGGGGTCCATGCGCTGGCGAGGGTTGAGCGAGAGGAAGAAGAAAATTCCCCAGCGTCGGCGTGGGTCGTTGACGAAGGTATCGAGTCCATCGTCCCGGTCGAGAGGGGTGTTGGTGCCCAAGATGACGGGGGCCAGCGGTGGCCGCCTACGATAAGCACCACATCCGCCCGCAGTACATTAGCCAATGACATGAAGTAGGGGTTGGACGAGAGAGACGACATAGCACATGAGAGAGTGAGTGGCTCGGATATGAGTGGGAGGTGAGGTGGCAAGTGACTGGTGAGCTCACATGTGAGTGGTGGCGATATTAAAAAAAGGAGTTCAAACTCACCGTTCGCGGACAGACCCCGTCATCGGTCCTAGCACTCAGCATCGGCACGAGTACGGCACCCGACCACTAGAGGTCGTGTGTAAGGATATCAAAGGGCTTCGCACAAGGGCTCCTCGGCGTCTACAACGGCATGGGGTGGGTCGAGTGGTGGGGTGTGCGTGAGAATGTCATACATGAGCAGTGGGTTTTGGCATGTGACTAGTCAGTCGTGGCGATGCCGTGACATCACCGCCCATGCGCCACCGACAGCACGGCACCTCCATTCCCTAAGGTATGGACCTAGGGCAAATGATGGACCCTATGTAATAGATGCATGACCTACTTGTCATCCTCCCCCAATACCTCCTAAAGAGCGCTCGTCCGCACCACTCACGTGTGTCCCAACCCCACGCAAGCGTTCTTTTCGCAGTTCGCAAATCGTCCTTCCACTCCGCCACTGCCATACCCCCGCCCCCCCACCTTGCCCCCCACACAACTGGCTTGTCTCTCTCTCCTCACTCCGGCACCCCGTACCTCCTCATAGGGGTCTACATGCCCCCACTCCATACCACACCACTAACCCGCTTGTACGCAGAAGGTGCCGTATGGGGACTCAGACTTGCCGATGACCACCCGACTCACCGCATCCTTTTGGGGCGGAGACTTCCAATCTACCACAGACCAAGGTACCGGTAACCCCGCCCTAACTTCCCTCCTCCTTTCCCACCTTCAACCACTCCACCCTCATCCCCCCCACCTTCCCCCGCAGCGGCGGCTGCATAGACCAATGGCTCTCCACACACCCCTCACCCCTCACCCACTCCCCTCCTGCCATATCGGTCTTTCCCTCCACTACACACTTTACCGACCATATGGCCATCCACTTCGTTGTCCAAGCTCCCTCCTCCCTCATCGCTCGACCCCCCTCGCCCGACAACCCCTCACACAAACCACACGTCCACACTCCACCCGAAAATACACCTTCAAACTCCCCCTCACACAACACCACATTAAAAAATACCGAAACAGCACACCCGACCTCATCCACCAAACCGCCTCCCTCCATGCCGCCATACTCAATGCACTCTCACCCACCGTCTCCACAGAAAGGCACAGATGACCTAGACACCCAAGCCTCACAATTCACTACCCTCAAACCACATGGACCATCCAACCACCATCTAGCCCCTTCTCCCTCCGAAGAGACCGTGACCCACAAACACATCTCTTGACACCACTTGACTCTCAAAAAATCCCGCAAGCTCGTTAAATCCCTCCGTCGCTGCAACACTAAACGCGGACCACTTTCCCTCGCCCAGTCTCTCTTTCATACGACCGAATGTATGACCTCCGATACCATCAAACACAAGTGTCAAGAACGCATCCGTCACCTCGTCCACGCCGCCTCCACGATTGAACTGAAAAAATCAAAATCCCGCACCAACAGCGCTTATGACGTTAACCCAAAATCTCTCCACCGCCTACTCAAAGTAAAACGCCGCCTCCTTCCTCATTGCAGTGCCACCTCGAACCTCCATAAATTTACTCGACCCGACACAACAACTGTAACCTCTCCCCAAGAAGCTACAGCCGCAGTCCACTCTCACTTTGACACATAAATAACCAACGCCACCCCGCCCGAGCTTCCCATCCCTCCATGGGAGAACCCCCGGCAACCCCGGCCCATTCGTCATCGAACCCCGCGGTAATTCCTCCCTCACCCTCGCCGACATGATAACTCGAGATACATCCCATAAAGCGGTCAACACGCTAGGCACTGGCAAAGCTCCCGGCCTAGTAGACGGCATCCCCAACGAAATCATAAAGTTCCTACCTCACGCGACCCGCTCCGCCCTCTTCTCCCTGATGTACCTCCTTGCCCACAAGGCCTATAATCCTCCCGAATAGTGCCACAATACCACATGCTTGCTACTCAAAAAAGTGACCCGACCCTCCTCGACAACTACCGCCCCATTGCTATCATGAACAACTTGCTCAAACTTTGGACCGCACAAAGACGCAGGCTCTAAATATGCAGAAACCCACGGCATCCTCAGCGAGCAACAAGACGGAATCCGCCTCCTTCGCAGCATCCACGACGCCCCTCGCCTCCATCATCATGACGATGGAGGACGCAAAAATATACAACAAAGACATCTACATGATGTACCCGGACTCTAAAGGCGCCTTCAATGTCGCCGATCACCGCATCATGTTCAAACACATGCGTCAAATTGGTATGCCCTCCACCCTTGTCGACACCAATGAGCAACTTTGTGGTGTCTCCACCACCGACTACATCACCCCCTACGGTCCCACCCCTTTCATCGACATTAACTGCGGCACTCTACGCGGTGACACCCTCTCTCCCTTCCTAGTCACCCTTTTCCTCGAGAACCCTTCCTCCGTTAGCTCACAGTCGGTAGCCGACGCTACCGCCCCGAAGCCCCCACCACTAATGTTAAACGCTGACCCCTCAGAACCCACGGCGACCTACCCCGGCCACGGCTTCGCCGACGACCTCAGCCTCGCAACGGGCTCTCCCACCAACATGACCATCCATCTCCAAAAGCTCTCCCTCGTCAGCGCGTACACATGTATGATTGTTAACGTTCGAACATATTGCATTACATGCGCGCACTCCTCGCGTCCCGCCTACAAAGCAACTTCGTCACCATTAACACGTGCAACTCCCCCATCCCCTCCATCGGCCCCTCGGAATCCTACCGGGTCCTCGGGGTCGAACTCAACACCACCCTCACCTTCACCAAGCATTGGCAAGAACTAAAGCGCACATCCATATCCCTCATCGATGCCCTTTCCACTTCCCAGCTAACACAATCTCGCAGAATACGCGTCATCCGAGGACTTCTCATCGGCAAGCACTTCAACCTCCAACTCGTCCTCTTCCGCGATTCCGAGCTCGACATTTTTGAGGGCCAAGTCTTCCGGGCACTCCGCTCCGCCGTCTCCTTGGTAAGGAGCCTCCCCCGCACAGCCCTCCACCGCCCCACATCCAAAATCGGCTACGGCCTTCCCTCCCTCAAGGCCCACGCTACACAACTCACGGTCTGCCACCTACACAAAATTATGAACACCAATTATAAACACACATCCCCTCCATTTCCACCACATACAACCACTAGCCCACTGAGTCCGTCATGTCACGCGGCCCCTCTCCGTCCACACCCAGATGTCTAGTCCGGGCCCAACGCGACACATGCACCATGTTCCACCATATCCCCCCCCCTCTCCCTTACCAACCCCATCGCCTCCACACTCCGCGCCCACTTCGCCCGCCAAGATAAAACCCTCCTCGCCTCACTCCGCGACAAAGCCACCCACATCACCGACAAACACACTTACAAAGTCATGCAAATCTACAGCCACACTCTAAGGGGCCGCCGACTCACTCTTCGTCCCCATCCGTATTCTAGCCACGGTCTTCACTGAACCTCTCGATACCATTCCCAACCGCCTTCCCACCACACACCCAACCACTAAACATGCCACTCCCCCCACCACCATCCACCCGTCATGGATTCCTCTCTTAACACCCCATGTGAGGTGCTAATTTGGTTAGGCTAAGTTGGCAACCTTAGACTAATAGTAGAACCTAATCTCTTGATCTAATTATACAGCGTAGATGAGAGGAATTAGTAAGATTGTCTTAGGAACAGGGTTTCTTGCAATCTGAGTGTGGCGTAAATCTGATATGTACCGATCTGGGTCTTCCCCTCGGCCAATAAGTCCCCGTCTTAAATATCCACGCCTCAGGTGTTCTAGAAACAGCCTTAGAACCTGTAGCTTGTGCTGTCTGCTAACTAATTCAAATTATTACTAGTGGTACAGATTATCTGAGATGATTATCTGTACCGTCTATCTAACCTTATCGCACAAGCTCTTAGAACTATCTAGAGACGAACTATCTAGAAGAGATACTGCTAGTAACTCTGTACTGTCTAGGGAAAATACGGCGATATAGTTGTACTGCCGTGATGACAATAAAAGAGTCACTGAATATCGCTAAGATACAGGTACCATTTAGAGGAAATAAATAATGTCAGATAGTAGCACTTAGCTAAATGGGCTAGGATATGACACCCCACCTTCCCCGCTCCCCCACCACCCTCTCCCCCGACATCAAACTGTGAGGTGCTACTTTGGTTAGACTAAGTTGGCAACTTTAGACTAATAGTAGAATGTAATCCCTGGATCTAATTATACACTCCTCCACAAATGTCCGGACATGCATTATGTTAAGCATAAGCTAGTCAAGAACACGCTCCCCTCTCACCACGTCAAGCACGACGATACCCGAGTACCACCCAATTGTAGGAGAGCCGAGAAGCAAGCAGTAAGCCGCCATCCGGGGTGGTTAGACCTCAGCTTAAAGCGGGTGTTGTCGGTGGAGTTTGTCGAATTAAGCCCATAAACTCCCGAGAAATTGTCTTAACTGCACACGTCATTCTGAGCGCCACGAAGGAGGTGAGCCGACTTCGATGGGTGTTGCTTGGCACTGCGGCTCAGCGGTGCCGGAATAATTTGTAAATTAAAATAATTCATAACAAATCGATTTGTGGAAGTTTGAACTTTGGGGTAGATGCGTTCGACGCGCACTGAAAAGATGCGTCCAACGGTACATTGTACGAAAAGTTTTGACCATATATCAGGAAGTTATGATCGCTTGAACATTGTTGCCGAAAGCGGCTTGCCCTTGGGTTGTGCGCATATCGGTGGTAAGTCTACATACGCGATTTCTTGCGTTTCCCCCACAGCGGCCTGCCCAACACCTCCTCCCTCCGTCGCCTATGCATAATATTTGCGCGACCGTCGCATCAGCGTTCATATTGCGGCGTTGTGCGCCCGTTACTCTTTTCGTCTGCCAAGCACGGCGACTGTTTGAAAGAGCGTGCCGCACGGGTGCGGGCGCGATAACCCCAAGTACACATGCCCGGCAGTGTTCGAACTCGCCCCTCGCAGTTGTCGGTGCATTCCATTTTGCGCGCAAAAGCATTGCATGGGATTTCAGGATATTTGTCAATAAAATCGACGCATGATTGCATTTTCTACTTGCGCAGGTGCGAAATATTGTCCGGAGTTTTGTGGAGGAGTGTACATCGTACAGAGAATTTATAAGATTGTCTTAGGAATATGGTCTGTACCGGTGTCTCCTCTATACCAGTAAGTCCCCGTCTTAAATATCCACACCTCAGGTGTTCAAGAAACAGCCTTAGAACTTGTAGCTTGTGCTGTCTGCTAACTAAATCAAACTATTACTAGTGATACAGATTATCCGAGATTATCTGTACCGTCTATCTAACCTTATCGCACAAGCTCTTAGAACTATCTAGAAAAGAACTATCAAGAAAAGATACTGCTAGGAACTCTGTACTGTCGAGGGAAAATACGGCGACCCAGTTGTACTGCCGTGATGACAATAAAAGAGTCACTGAATATCGCTAAGATACAGGTACCATTTACAGGAAATAAATAATGTCAGATAGTAGCAGTTAGCCAAATGGCTAGGATATGACACTCTCCCCTCCTTGAGCACCAGCGTCCTCGTTGTGCAGTACTCAGGGTCTTGGCTTCTTGGGGGTTCTTGCAGGCCAGCGATTGCGAAATCTGACAAAGTCAGGGGTGCCAGAAAATTCTCGATAAACATCCGTTCGAAGAAATTCGGAAAAGATGCTTAAGTGCTTGACTCCTCGCATGGGTTCCCAAGTGTCCTCGCTAGGTACGTTGAACGGTGCTGCCCAGCGGACCTTAAACAAAAGTCCCGCGCCGTTGGAGTTAAAAGCCACGTCGAGTATTTGGTCGACTTCAAATCGCTTCGCATCGTGCACAATCGGAATTGGCTGCGCACTATTGGCATGTTCTGTTTCGGAATTCCATTTCTCCAGTAGATTGGCGTGTACAACATCGTGAATCCGTACTCCACGGGGTAGCTTAAGCCGAAATGCAACCGGGGAAACTTCCTCCGTAATGAGAAACGGTCCAATGTAGCGGTCGCGTAGTTTAGAACATGGCTGTTGTACAAACCGTAGATTTGTCGCCTTCAGCTTAACTTTGTCACCAAATGTAAAAGGTACTGGTAACCGGTGCCGATTTGCAGCATCTTGCATGTGTGCCTAGGCTGCTTTGAAGCAGTCGTGGGCAAATATGTGCATCTTGACCAGAATCTTTACTTGCTCCGGTAACGTACGGCTAGGCTCGATATCTTCAAATGTAGCCGTCGTTGGAGATGTCGGCTCGAATCCCAGCGTCGCCTTAAATGGAGACATAGTCGTTGACGTAGAAACCGCTGCGTTGATCGCAAACTCCACGTTGGTAAGGTGTTGAACCCAGTCGTCGTGCAAGGGGTGCACATAGCATCGTATGACTTGCTCCCATGTTTGGTTTACTCGTTCAGTTTGGCCATCTGTCTGGGGATGATAGCTCGTAGTAATGTTAAGCTTGGTGCCAACAGCCCTAAATAGGGTTTGCTAGAAGTCGTTGATAAACCGGGGATCTCGATCGGATATTAATTTCCGTGGTAAGCCAAAATGCCGAAAAACAGCGCGGTGCATAACTTTTGCTAATTGTTCCGCTGTAATCGTTTTCGTAATTGGCTCGACAATCGTCCGTTTCGTCAGCATACAGACGAATACCACCACAACATCATACCCATCGCACTCAGGAAGGTCCGTAATTAGGTCAAGCGATACGTGCTCAAAGGGCATGGTCGGTACCTCGTGCGATTGAAGGAGTCCATAAGGCTTGTGTCGCGCTGCCTTGTTGCGTTGACAGATAACACAGCTGCGTACATAGTGTTGTACTGTCCGCTTCATGTTAGGCCACCAAAACGTCCGGGTCACTGCTGCCAATAGTCGAATAATACCTTGATGTCCCGCGGTCGGTGCGTCGTGTAGTTCGTACAACACTTTTGATCGCAATGTAGAGACGTTCGGCACATACAATCTTGTCCCGTAGGCGTACAAGAGTCCATTAGATTGACGTACCAGCCACGTAGGCAGAGCTTTCCGGGTAAGCAGGTATTTATCCGAGTCATAAGCGTTTTTGATTTCCGCATGAAGTCCAGAGTCATGATGTAACCGGGATTCTAGGGGAAAAATCTGCGCGTGTAACTCGCATTCTGCAATGGCCACTCCCGCTTCGACAACCGTGGCTAGGAGATGGATGAGGACGAAGAGTGAGTCGGCGGGCCCTTCGAGTGTGGCTATGGATTTGCGGGATTTGAGGAGGATGGAGGAGGATGAGGCGCGGACTTGGTATGTGGCTATGTGGTGATCTTGTTATGCCATAGGGGAGTGAGGCGGAGAAGGAGGGATGTGTGTGCTCGGCAGGGTGTGAAGTCGCAGTATGCTTGTTTGTAATTGTGTAGGTCGGTGATGTGGGTGGCTTTGTCGCGGAGGGAGGCGAGTAGGAGGGTTTCGTCTTGGCAAATGAAGTGGGCGCGGAGTGTGGAGGAGATGGGGTGGGTGAGGGAGAGGGGGGGATATTTTGGAACATGGTGCATGCATCACGTTGGGCCCGAAAAAGGCATATAAGTGTGTTCGGGGAGGAGACGCGTGGCATGATGGACTCTCTGGGCTAGTGGTTGTATGTGCTGGACATGGTGGGGATGTGTGTTCATGCCATGTGACCTCTGTAGGTAGGGGTGTTCATAGTTTTGTGTATGTGGCAGACTGGGAGTTGTGCAACATGGGCTTTGAGGGAGGGAAGGCCGTAGCCAAGGATGTGGGGCGGTGGAGGGTTGTGCGGGGGAGGTTACGCACCTATGAGACGGCGGAGCGGAGGACTTGGCAAATTTGGCCCTCGAGGATGTCGAGATGGGAATCGCTGAAGAGGCCGAGCTAGAGGGTGAAGTGCTTGCCGATGAGGAGTCCTCGGATGACGCGTATTTTGCGAGATTGTGTTAGATGGGAAGTGGATAAGGCATTGATGAGAAATGTGGTCGTGCGCTTTAGTTCCAGCCAATTCTTGGTGAAGGTGTGGGTGGTGTTGAGTTCGACCCCGACGACCCGGTAGGATTCCGAGAGGTCGATGGAGAGGATGGGGGAGTTGTGCGTGTCAATGGTAACTGTTGCAAAGAATACCTTCTAGTTATTAGTTACATATAGCTAATGTAAGCTACTCTAGATATTATTAGTATATGTCTAGATCGGACATACCGATAACCTATTTGATTCGGTACACAACAGTCTGTAGGCTGCAGCTCTCACACTTATGTTGTCCCGACACCACGCCTCGGGCTGCTTGTCTTTGTGACTGAGATTGAAATTGAAATTGTTTACAACATGTACCGTATGCGCCGGTTTACAACAATTACCGTATGCGCCGCTTGATGTCTCTGGGCCCTACCAATTATGCCATAGAGGAGGCTTACAAGTCAGGACTAGACCGTTATGCCCGCCAATTCGGCGCGATTGATGGTGTGTGAGGGAGGGGTAGAGGTCACCATAATTTTGATGCGGGTGTCCGAGGCGGGGCGAGTTTCTGCTCCTCCGAGGGAGGAGGAGCCTCCCTTCTTGGAGCCGTTTGTGTGAACGAAGTCCTGCTAGTTCCATGCAAGAGTTCCTCTGCTGGGGGAGTATGTTAGTTTCGTGCGTTCCGGGAGGGGATAAGAAACGGGTGGGAGGGGTTGGGGGGGAGATGGTAGATGCCTGTCGAGTGGGGTGAGTAGGTGTCGAGGAGGTGTGGAGGTGGGATGGTGATGGTGGGGTTGCGGAGGTGTGTGTTGTACATTGACTCGAGTGTGTTGTGGAGGGCGGTCATGGCTATGTGTGAGGGTAAGGTGGAGAGTGCGAGGGGGTTGGCGACGAGGTAGTAAGGCTAGGGATCAATTAAATTTTGTCGATGTTGATGGTAGTGGTATATTGAAGCGTCGATGTTGATGGTAGTGATATCTTGAAATGTCGATGTTGATGGTGTTAATATTTTGGGATGTGGACATCGATGGCATATCAATAGATATTATCGCCGATATATCTATATTTTGGCCGATATATCAACACATCGGGCTTTGATAATTATTATTATATAATTGTTTTGATAATTGATGGCACTGATATTAGCACGGTTGTCATCATGTCGATGTCGATGTAACAACTTAGCAAATCGATGGCACCATCAACGGGTGATGATGATACTATCGACGATGTACCGATGGCTGATCCCTAGCCTTACGAGGTAGATGTCGACCATCGAGCGTGTGCCGAACGGAGTGGGGGTGGGGGGGGCTGTGTGTTGGTCGGGGGGTAGGTAGGTAATTGCGTCGTTGGGAAGGGTGTAGAGGTGGTGTGTGTATGGGGAGTCGATGTATTTGAAATGTATGTATGGTGTGTGTTCCCATCGACGGAGTATGAGGATGGTGGCGCAGGGTGTGTGTGAGGCTATGAGGTGGGCGCTGGTGATTGCGTGTTCTATGGCGCGGCGCATGCATTCGTGGTCGTATTCTGGGTTGGCGATGTTGGTGCCGTGCCATGTGTGTGGGGCGTTGCTGCCGCTGAATGAGACGACTATGTCTTCGGGGTATAGAGAGCGATAGGTGTGAGAGTGGAGTGATTTATTGAGTGGGTCGGAGTAGAGTTATGTCTGGATGCGAAATGTCTTGCGGAGTGATGCGAGTAGGTCCTCTCTAGTGGCCCATCTGTTCCGTGTGGTGGTGGCGGGTGTGGGTGAGTGGATTTCTGAACGGGAGCCTAGGCGAGTGATGAAGTGGTGTACCTCCTCTTCGAACGAGTGCTGCGTGAGGTTGGGGCGGAAGTGTTGAAAGAGGTGACGGACGCGTGGCCCGTTGAGGATAGTGACCGCGCAGCCGTCGGGGGTGCAAAGGATTGTGGTGTCATGTAGTGTTGGGTGGGGTTGTATGGTGAATTTGCCGGTGGGGAGCATGTCGAGGTCGGGGTGTATGGGGTCGTGGTTGAATTTGATGAGGGGGTGCGGCCATGGGGGCGGTCTAGGCTCGGGTAGGATGGGGGTTATGGAGGGGACAAAGCCTGAGTTGAATGTGGTGAGGGCGGTGGGGCCGGAAAGGGTCTCACTGATGGTGTCGTGGAGCTGTAGGCAAGGGGCCTATTGGACTTCGTGGAGTCGGGTGCTGAGGTCTTTGTGACTGTCCTATTTGCGTGACTATGACTGTAACTACGTGTGCGTTAGTTACCTTCCATGCTGATCGTGTGTGCACAGTTTAACATGTTATGGGCCCCCGCCTCACGTCACTCACGCGCGACAACCTGGTCCGGCGAGCTGCGATCGCCACCTCTCCCGGAGAAGGCAAGTTTATATAGAAGCTTAGTACTTTCACCTTGTAGTCGGCATTATCACCTGTATAAACTGCACTTTGAACCCCACCCATCACCCCACCTAAGTCAACTGCTCTAGGAGGCCAAACAGCCACCCACACCGACGCACTCGTCGTGTGTGGACATGGTGAACACATGTCCAAGCTAGAGAAGGGGGGGGCGCACTACCGGGTGAATACGCATACACAGGGTGAACCATGGGGAGGTGAGGGGGGTGCGCTCGCATGCCCGTCGGCGTCCCCTTACCTCCCCGTGGTGGGCGCTGGAAGCCCCGTAGCCGTGCTAGGCATGGCACGGTAGGGGGCTAAGAGGGCCGACAGCTCGATCCGTAGGATTAGCAATTGTCGGGAAAGCCGTGAACAAAGGGCTTTTGAGAAAAAAAATCTGTGCAAATACCGGTACCAATATCTACCGCTCGGCCCGTCCGATATGTTTTTTCATTGTCAGATACTAATGCATACAGTCCTACTTCGAGGGGGTGGGGCATGTACTACAGGAGCGTTTGACGGCGAGGAGGGTTGTAGAATTGTGCAAACACGTTCAATATGGAAGGTAACTAGAGTATACTCAGTTACAATCACAGTCACACTCAGGGACAGTCACAATGACAACCAGCCTGAGGAAGAGAGAGGCTTGGTGTCGGGACAAAGGAAGTGAGAAGCTGCAGTCTAGCGACAGCTCCATATCGACACACCAGACCAATGTCTAGTGTACAATTGTGCCTGGTTAGGGCATGTACAAAATACATCTAGACTAGCTTACAATAGCTGTCTGATAACTAGTAACCAATGAGTATTGATTACAACACTCCCCTGAAGATAGCTACGGGATGAAGCGTTGCATTGGGTCCGCTCCTCATGGGATGGCACTTCGGTACCGTGCAAGTGCAGGTCCAGGCAGGGGTTAAGTGAACATGTCCGCTACCATCTGGTCTGTAGGCAGGTACCGCAACATGACAGTCGCCCGTTCCACGTGGTCCTTAAGGAAGTGCCACTTTAGGTCGATGTGCTTGGTCTTCTCACTAACCAATGCATTCTGAGAATATGCAATCGCGCTTTGGTTGTCTTCCTAGATGGTAGTTGTACCGTTGATGGGCTCGTCGAAGATCTCCCCCATGAGTTTGCGGAGGTGTAAGCCCTCCTTGGTGGCGTCAGCTGGTGAGTAATACTCAACTTCACACGTGGACAGCGCGACACATGTTTGTTGCTTTGACTTGTAGTTGACGGGGCCTCTTCCCAAGGTAAACATGTAACCGGAGCGTGACTTGCGTTGTCGGTTGTCATTCGCCCAGTCCGCATCAGCGAAGCCGGTGAGTTGGAGGCTGTGGTCAACCCCCCCCCCAACGTTAGGCGCAATTCTAGGGTGCCCTTCACGTATCGCACGACTATCTTGAGAGCTTGGAGGTGGGCCTCGGTCGGATTGGCTTGTGCAAAACCGAGGATGCTCAACGCATTAGACACGTATGGGCGCATGCACACTGCAACTTACTGTAGGCTGCCAGGGAGGCTCGGATAGACATCTTTGGGCCCACCGGTGAGGAGTGGGGAATCCGTGTGCGCGAGGACTGAGAGGAAGCATGGCCCCATCGGTAGAGACGACGGTTTGGAGTCATACATGTTGTGCTTGACCATGATGTCCTTCACGTACTTGAATTGGTCCATGGAAATAGTACATGCGAACATGTCACGGGAGATGTGCATGCCCAACAATTGAGAGAGGTCACCCATGTCTTTAATCTTGAACCTTGATCCGAGAGTTGCCTTGAAGGCATGCATCCACGTTGTGTCATTGCACGCAACTGGGATATCATCGACATACAGTGCGATCATGGCGAGAATGTCGCTAGTTCGGAAGATGGAGATGCACGGGTCCGACATGCACTGCTTCCACCCTTGTTCGACTAGCAAGTCCCGCAAGAGAGTGTTGAACTCGCGGGGGGACTGTTTCAGACCGTACAAGCACCGTTTGAGGTGACGGACCCTGGTAGATCCGTCTGTGAAGCCAAGTGGCTGTCGAATGTAGACATCCTCCTTTATGGGTGCATATAGGAAGGCTGTGTCAATGTCTAACAGGTAGAGCTCGAGGTCCATGGCGGCGGAAATGGTGAGAAACAATCGCAAGCTAGCCATTCGGATAACATGCGAGAATTTCTTTGTGTAGTCAAGTCCCGCGCGCTTACTGCAGCCCTTGACGACAAACCGGGCTTTGTAGCGAGAGACATCCCCATCAAGGTCGGATTTAATCTTATAGATCCACATGATGTTTACGACCGCACGACCGGCCGGGAGGTCAACGAGTTCCCACGTGCCGTTGGACAAGAGGGAGTCATACTCATGTTGCATGGCCAACTGCCATTCAGTGGACTGATCGCTAGAGAGAGCGGCCCGGTACGAGGCATGTTCAACGCAATCCCGCGCGGAGAGGAGGGCAACAGCAGTGCTAGCAGGTTGGTGAGGAGGGGCAGCAACTGTGAGAGCCAAGATGGGCTATTCGACGATGTCCTCTTTGGCGACGCCTTGCTCTGGGTCACAGCACGCAGTGACGTACGCAGTTGGGTGGGCCGAGAGGTGGGCAACGTATTCATCAAACCGGATAAGATGTGATCGAATGCGGGTCTGGCGATTGTTATCAAGCATGGGAGGGCCGTCGTCAATGTCCACCGGTTCAGGCGGAACGGAATGCGAGGACGGAAACATGGCGTCAGCGTTGACAATGGCCGTCTCGTCAGAGATCATAGAGTCGGTGTCACGAGATGGCAAGAAGCCGGGAACAGTCTTTTGGAACATGACGTGCACGGAGGTAGTGATGCGCCGTGCAACTGGATTGTACACACGGTATCCCGGGGCGTCAGGTGGGTAGCCAACCATCACACCACGGAATGCCTTTTCGCCGAGCTTGCGGTGCAGCTTATCGGGGACCTTAGCGAAGACAACGCAACCGAACACACGGAACATGGATGGATCAAGCTCGACTTGAGCGAGGAGAGTAAGAGGCACACCGCCAGAGAGTCCAACTGCACGTGTGAAGGTGCGATTGCGGAGATAAACAACAATACTGATCGCGCAGGACCACATAGCATTCGGAACTGACATGTTGTGCATCATGGCAAATGCGTTGTCCCGAATAGTGCGCCAAGGACGCTCCGTTTTACCAAGCATGTGGTGAGCGTATGGTGACGAGAATTGGATACCAACTCCCAACCCCTCGCCCCGTTTCACCCACCCAACTTCGCTCCCAAAATGGCCGCGTCAGCAGCCGACCCCCCACCGTCGCCGCCGCCGGCCTGCTTCTTAAGCCCCCAATCGACTAGTTCAATCGACGCACACGCCGTGATGGGACGCGCAACTTTTGGATTCCACCCCCGCGGGCCCGCTATTCTCTTCACAACTTCACAGCCATGCTTGCAGCGACGTTCCCCCGCAAGGCCCGCACGCAACACAACCAACCCAACCCCCCTCTTGATTAGCTAGCACGCGACGGCCATGCATGTGTTTTTGCGCCGCCACGTCACGGACAAAGTCACGCCGATTGAACTTCGAGCCCTACTCCCCCCCCCCCCCCCCCCCCCCCCCCGAGTCCCCGGAAACCCGTTAGGCCACATGTGTTGTGCACTATATTATAGCTGCCCGCCGCCTTGGAATGCCCTCGAGCAGTCGAAGAGTTTGATGGGATATTCAAGTCGGCCATGCACAACAACGTCGTTATAGCCCCACGGCGGCCCCGCTCTCCCGTGCGTACCCTCTTTCCCGCATATTCGCACAACGCCACGAACGGTGCCGTCTCCCGCCCGGTCGGTGTCACCCCGTGTCGCGAGCGTGTTGATTGAAGCCACAACATGATGTGTGGAGGCTGCCCACCCACGCTTGACGCACGCGCGTGTGCGGGCAAGATGTTAAGGCGCGGGTAAGACGCAGTCAGTGATGTTGCCACGCCCGCGAAGCGCAAATCCCGCGCTAGCGTATATAGATAGAGGGTGATCGGAGTGATTGGCCTTACTCCCTTTCCGCTTCCTACATACAGCTCGCACCCATAATATCGTGGCCAATAAGTATATATGGGCCGCACATGCATGCATGGTAGACGCGGGGACGGAAAGCATCTCGCATGCAGCCGCGTCGCATGACGGCGCACCACGCTAGGCGGGAGGGGGGCGCACATGGTAGATATATGGTGAGATGGCATCGATCGACCACTTGGGTTACGGGTCGCGTTGGCATTCAACATGCATGTTAGTTAGTGAGTAGGTATTTGGCGGTGCGGTGATAAGTAATAACGTTCTACTTAGTAGTTATTTATTAGTAAAAAATCCTGAGGCGGTGAGCAAAGTGGATGGGTTGCTGGAGGCGTGGGTGGTGGCGGGGGGGACTACACATTTGACGCGTCGCAATAGCCTCAAAAACTGAGTCAGAGTCAAATTCAAGGTTTGGGGCAAACGCACCCTCGGGAGAGTGATACCGGGCGTGCAAATGACGGACCTCAAGTAGGATAGACTCCAACTCGCTGCAAGTGTCATCCTTCGATTGAAGGATTCTGACCCACATGTAGTTTGTGTGGTGGTCAATCACGAGCAAACAGTAGCGCAACCCATGAAGCGAAGGCACATTGACAGGTCCCCAAATGTCAGACGACAAGTTCATGAGGGGGCGAGGAGGTTTCGCACATGCTAGCGTATTGCGTGGTGCGGCATTGGCTTTGTTCAAGGGGCATGAGTCACAAGAGACATTCTTTAGAGAGCTAGGCAGTGCACGAGAAGTAGGAACACCATTAGCATGCTGAGCGTGTAGGTTCTGCATGTTGAGGTGTCCAAAGCGTCGGTGCCAAAGTACAGAGTCGCACTGAGCAGTCAGAGCGACATCACTGTCTACCAAAGGCGGGTTGGCTATGGAGGGCAGCCTCCGAGATGCTGTCGAGTGGGGAAGGAGATAGAGGCCGTTTTCCGACGGCTTCAACACGCCCATTCCTGTGGGGACTAGCAACAATCCAACATCTGTGTCAGTCGGAAAGAGGAATTCACAACCAATGTGGGACTGCATCCAGCTCACACTAAGGAGACGGCCAATGTGTTGTGCAAAGCGCGCGGACATGTCAGGAGTATATAGTGCGTGAATTGTGCGACGTATGACCTGCCTAGAGACAAGTGGGATGAGAATCTCAACGTTGCCGCTCCCAAGCACGTCAACTCTAACACCACCCACACGGGATTTGCCCGACGGGGGGTCAAAGGACACGAAATCACTGCGAAATGCAGTGAGATTGATGGAGCAGGCATAGTCCACCACCCAAAAATCCGAGAGATCACGTCATGGGGTGTGGACGCAGAGAACGCAATAGAGCAGAACGTGGTACCAACCTCGGTGTCGTCGTATTCGTCGGTGCATTCCATCTCCGAAGGGCCGGCACCGGGGCCATTGCCGTCTGTGTCTGATTGATGCATGTCGCTCAGGAGTGCATTGTGGGACGTTTGTCCGCTCGGGGTGCCATGCTTCGGGACTATCGTCTTGCGCTTGGCAAGAGTCCACTTCAGCAGAGCGTCATTCGAGGCCTTGCAGGAGGACAGAATGTGGTCGAGTCCACCGCAGCCGCTGCACTTGGTCGGTAAAGGGCCTCGACCACCCCTACCGCCACGGGCATTGTAGCGTCACCCAGAGAAATTGCGTCTAGCTGCCACGAATGCAGAGATTGGAGGAGCACGGGTAGGAGAGTTGTTGGCAGGGTCGACAGAGGGAGGAAGTTCTTCCTCCATGTTTTGAGCCAGATGCATTATGCTGGCCATGACTTCGTCATCCGACAAGATGTAGTCCGTGTCAAATGCGTTTATAGCCCAATGCTTGGCCTTTCCATATTGGCCAAAGCTAGAGATGCCCCGGAGCATGAGGAGACCTGTGCGGGTGGATGGCCGCAGAGCCGTCAATCATTTGGCACGTCTCGTTGTAGTCGTCGAAAGATTGCCGCATAAAGTGCACGTACTCGGCGACTGTCTGTCCGGGGCGCTGCCGCAGCATGATGTTGTCAAGCAGCGCAAGTGAGCGGGCAAACGACCGGGCATCCAAGCGCTCGCTGAGGACCTCCCAGGCAGTAGCACCACAGTCGGTTTGAGCTGTGGTGATGTACCGGACTGCTGGGTCCGCGCGTCTATTGTCGCCAACAGCGTGGCGGAGAAGTGCAAACGCATAATGTTTGCGCATTTTCGTCAAGGTACTCGCCAGATTCTCGCAGTGCGAGTTGGGGGATCAAGTAGGTGGCTTTCACCGACAAGAAGTCGAGAAACTTGTTCTTCCAATGGCGGAACTCTGTGTTTGGACCCATCACATGAACGTTCATTTTCATAGACATGTTGATGGCGTCCCTGTCGAAATCAGATGTCTCACTAGCTGCGCGATTAACGACAACAAGGTCGATGGCGGGGCGGCGACCTCCACGTGCGGCTAGTCCAGCATGAGGTGCAAACACGGAGGGGTGTCTAGGTGGGCCATGCGGGAACATTGGTGGAGCAAGAGGAGGTGCTGGAGGGAGGAACGGTCGGTCGACAGCAATGGGCGCAAGATGATCGCGCAGCGCGTCACGCTGCATGAGTTGACGAGTGTTAGCAGCTTGTGCATCCAGCCGACTGGTAATGATGGCCAGTTGTTCCATGAGCGCGTCCGTAGGAGTTGAGTCCGGGGGAGGCGAGGGAGTCTCTATGGAGCTCCTCGACGACCCCTCTGGATCACGAGGCTGCGAGGCCTTTCCCGGGTTCTACTGTTTAGCGGGCATGACGAGGTACTGGCGCCAAGGCAGTGGAAATATCCACTAGCAGAACTTGTGTCTAACGGTGAATTCAAGAGAAACGGCGTGATGCCCGACGGCCCCTGCTCGGCCTGATGCCCCGGGGTGTCTCAAAGCATATTTTCCGTATCCTCCACCCAGTGCGGGACACAAGTCACAGCCAAAGACAACCACATGACGGCGAAGTGTTCGGCCCGGCCGAGACTAATTCGCGCGGTTCTAAAGTTGTCGTGCACCATGTGTATGCGTATTCACCCTCTAGTGCGCCCCCCCCCCGAGTCCAGCTTGGGCATATATGCACCATGTCCACACCGAGCGAGTTCGCTCTGTGTGGGTGGATGTTCGACGTCCTCGAGCTGTCGGCTTAGGTGGTGCTTACCGGGAGTAGCATGTGAGTATTGGCGGGGTTTACGCCGAATACAAGGATTAAGTACTAAATATAAAAACTAGCAATAAGGGCGTTGCCTTCCGTGAGAGTGTCGGAGATCGCAGCTCTCCGAAAAAAGTGGTCGCGTGTGAGTGACTTGAAGTGGGGGCCCATAAATGAAATGAAATGAAATGAAATTGTTTACAACAATACAAGTAAAAACCGGCTGCTATCTCTGGGCCCCCCCTGTGCTACGCTCAACAATGTTGGACTTAAAAGCGTGAAGTAGACCGTGAACCACTAATCCCAACCTCTCCAACGTCAGTGACGATACCGTCGAAAACACACCCGTATCCAGATATTCACTAATTTTTTTATCTATACGTATTTTTCTTTGGAAACATTATGAAATAAAAGATGTCGCTAGTCTCCACGACACGCGGCCTGCTCCTGCCGCTGCGGGGTCGCTGATCAGCAAGGCTGGTCAGCTTGAGCTAGACGAGTCGAACCTGCCTGACCTCGGCTCCTCTGCGACTCCGGTCGTGCCGGAGATAGGGGGAAAGGCAGGTGAAAAACCCCCCTCGCTCATGTCGTCGTCGGTCCCGTCTCGATCCGTGCTCAACCCCGTCCGAGATATTAGTCGCTCTTCTCGGCGCGACTTTCCACCTAGCTTAGCCTTCTCTCCTCATGCGGGGGCTGGGAAGAGAAATTAGCTAGTTGCATACGGTGTCCGGCTGGCTCTCCTGCCTCCGAGCCAAATTTCTCATGTCCCCTGTCCTTTTGCCGTCTGTTTTAACCACCCATATGATCGCGCTGTGCCGTCCGTACCCTCCCCCGGTGGTTTACGTTGTTAGGGGGCCGCCTATACGAGCAATTTGCCTTTGCGATAACCCGGGGCACATTGCCTGAGGCAGCCTGTCGATAGCTGGGTACCGACTAGACGAGGGGTTGTGGAGCACTGGGATCGAGTCGCCGTTCCTCAAAAGATGGTGGGTACGGGAATATTTATCCAAAAAAAACCCCGTACCGGGTTTTTCCGGCGGCGGGTGATCCTACGGACCTCCGCCGCCAATCCGTGCCGCTCCTCCAGCTGCGACCCACCTCCGTCCTTCGTAGCTTCAGGCCTCTCCCCTAGGGGAGACTAAAAGTTCTCGCAAGGCTGGCGACTCCTCGCGAGTGCCACGCCCTAGCGCTGCTTCCCATCTGCCCGCCGCCAGCTCCAACACCCTCGTCCCATCGCTGATCTATCCGTACCCTTTTTCGCCAAAAAACATTCCGCAGACCTCGTTCCCGTAAGGACGGGAGAGTATCCGTGAGTATTTAGTCGCTGAAAAAACATATCGGATAGGCCGAGCGGGAGATCCATGTGTTGGTGTACGGATATTATGTTTTTCCAAAACCCTCCGTACCAGGCTTCCCGAGAGCAGCTGATCCCGCGGATCGCAGCTGTCGGTACCACGTTCAGCCCCCTACCGTGCCAGGCTTGGCACGGGGAGGGCCATAACATGTGCAACACTGCAAACTCGTTCAATATGGAAGGTAACTAGAGTACACTCAGTTACAGTCATAGTCACACTAAGGGACAGTCACACTGACAACCAGCCTGAGGCTTGGTGTCGGAACAAAGGAAGTGAGAAGCTGAAGTCTAGCGACAGCTCCATATCGACACACTAGACCAATGTCTAGTGTACAGTTGTGCCTGGTCAGGGCATGTACTAAATACATCTAGACTAGCTTACAATAGGTATTTGATAACTAGTAACCAATAAGTATTGATTACAACAAGGGTACGGCCGGATCATCGGTGGGAGGCGGGTGTTGGAGCAGGTGGTGGCCAGCCGGGAAGCAGCGCCAGGAAAGGGCCCTCGCTAGCCGTCGACCAACCATGTACTAGTCGAAACCTCCCGGGGGGTGAGGCAAGACATGGCACATGCCGGTGGCCGGTCGCAGAATGAGGAGCGGCTATGTGAGGCGGCGGCGATCCTCAAGATCTGCCGCCGCCGGAATGCCATGTACGGAAGGTTTTTTTGGAAACTAAACTAATGTCCGTACCCGGCGTCGAGCTAATTGGGGAGCAACACCAAGGCATGGCTCTCACTAGCGAGCCGCTACGTCGACAAGCTACATCTCCCGGGGGGAGGAGCAAGCTTGGGCGACAAGGAGGCCAGTCGCAACGGAAGGAGCGACACGATTTGGCGACGACGACCCTCCGGAAAATCCAGTACGGAGGTTTTTGACTAATTTCCGTGCACCCGCGGCCCAACGGATCCGGCTACGGTGACCGCCCTCCCCCCTTTGTGACACCCACTACCTGGATAGACGAGACCCTTGTGGGGGGGGGGGGGGGGGCGGGTGAGCGCGGAGGCCCCAACCTCAACAAAGTCTGATAGGTGGACGCGCGATCCGAGGGGGGAGGGTACGGACACATGCCGGACAACTTGACATGCACCGGGTACGAGACGGAGAAAAACCGGTAAATGAGCGGGGAGAATTTAGGCGCGGAGGTAAGAGTGCCCATTTTTTCTATGTATGTGTGTCTCGGTCCCCCCCACTTGCCCTCGAGGTGACGGGGGACCTCGACAAGGAGGACCGTCGCATCGGTAGACGCGGCAACGACCTTGGGGCGGGGCTTGCGAGATGCGGCGGCGGGATCGACGAGCGACCACGCGAGGAGGGGTTTTCTGCCAGCCTCTCCCCTCCTATCTTCGGCAAGACCGAAGTAACGCGGGAGCTAGATTAGGCTTGCCCGTCGTCCCTCTCAGACCGGTCGGCACTCCGTTTCGGTGGGAACGGGCCGTGCATCGTGAAGGTCGAGCAGCATTTTAGTTTTGCATTTCTCGACGAGTGGGTTTATTTTTAGATCTGTTTTTCTTGATTGCAAAATTCTTACGTTGTTACTGCGTAGGCGGGGGGGGGCGTGGCAATTGCTGCGATTGCTTACACTTCTTTAACTCCCGAAGAGCGTTGACACACATTGAAGCTAGGTGTGTCGATAGGTGTACTTGGTCGAAGAGACCCGGGCTAAACACGCTTATAAATCCTGAATGACTCGGTAGAGAGGCCCGATAGACAACAGCCGGTCTAGTCTGCCGGTATTGTTGTGGACAATTTCAATTTCGGGGTGCACGACAGCCCTAGCTTTAATAACTTGTATATTCATTTAGCGAGTCAGCCGCTAGCGCATCGCTCCACTTGACATGGTCGTGGCCTAGACTTTTGCCCCACACATGGTTGAGGAGACAGAAAAGGTACTTTGAGACACCCCGAGGTAACATGCCGAGAGGTCGGCGGGCATCATGCCGTCTCTGTGAAACCACAGTTAGGCACGAGTCCGGCTAGCGGTTCTAACCGCTGCCGGTCGTCTTGTTTGTTTTTCCATCTGCCGCGATGGCACCCAAAACTCGTCTCGCCGACTCTCCACTTGTTTCGCCTTCAAATTCCCCTGACCCCCGCTCTCAAATGAGCTCGCTCGTTCCGACCCATACTACGTTCGCGCCAGTCCTGGAGCAAATGGCGCTCATAAACGCACGCCTAGACGTGCAGTTGGCCGACGCTGCTGCTGCTCCTGCTGCCGACCCCTTGGTCGTCCTGCGCCGTCGCGATGCGCAGCTCGAACCACCGCGCAACGACCATTCCATGAACCCCCTCCCACCACCTCCATCGTTCCCCCATCTCGGCTGTGCCCCTCCAACGTAGGGACCCCGCTTCCCAAATGCACGGCCGCACCACGTTTTCAACTCCCGTGGGCACCCGCACCCGTGCGGTCCGCCAATTGTAGTGTCCGGCCACTCTCCCTTTCATGGTGGCCCGCCTCATCACTTTCTTGGCCGGCATTCCCCTCCTGCTCAGCGTGGTGCTCACAACAGCCGTGGCGACCCGTCGCCCCACCATTGACCCGGTGGTCATCGGCCGTGATGCCCATGAAGCAACCGGTTTTAATAAAGACGCCCTCAACCGGTCCATGAAGATGTCAGTCCCCACCATGGGGCCCAACTCGGACTTTAAGCAATGGAACAAGAACTTTCTAAACTTCCTCTCCCATAAGGCAGCGTACCGAATCCCTCTGATGGCCATCCGCGAGTCGGGCGTCTAGCAAGATGAACATACCCAACACTACGCCTACACAACAAGCGCGCTGACCATGCCGTGAAGTGCGTGTCGCATGCACGTCCCGACTGCGCCATTGCAGCCAGGGATAACCTGTGTGAACGCCTAGACTACATGTTGGCCATCACCTCGTTTGCGGACAAGAGGTAGTTGGTGTCGAAAGCGTTGATGACGCACTGCTTGGCGTGTCCAAAGTGGCCGGTGCTAGAAATGCCACGCAACACTAGGAGGCACGTGTTGTGAGGGTGGATAGCAGCTGAGCGATTGTCATTTTACATGTCACTTTGTAGTCGTCAAAGGCTTGGGCGCTATCGAAGTATAAGGTTGTTGAGCATGGCAATGGAGCGTGGGAACGAGCGACATCCATGCGCTCACATGGGATGTCCCAAGTTGCAATGGCGCGCTGTCAGGGCGAGCAACATAGATGTACTTGGCGGCTTGGTCGGTGCGCTTGTTCTCGATGGTAACGCGCAATAAAAGGGCACAGGTTTGCGCTGCCTCGTCGAGCCAGACGCCGGATTCTCGGATGGCAAGGTGTGGAGTGAGATATGCACCCTTGAGGGACATGAATATAAGGAAATTCCTCTTCCATTGCCTGAAGTCGGTGTTTGGATCCATAGTGGGAACACTCACCTTCATGGAGCGGTTGATTGACTCCTTGTCAAAGCCGGTGGCTTCGTGCATTGCACGTCCGATGACCACTGGGGCAATGGTGGGGCGGCGCCCCCGCGTCCATTGCTGCCGCCACGATGTGCGTGGGCAAACTGTTGACCACCGGGATAGGGTGATTGCCCATTTGGGGTTTGGGGATGGCCATGCTAGAGTTGTGGGCCACCGTACGGGGGCGGCAAGGCGCCACGGCAGCGCTGATGGTAGGGATGGCCAAGAGGGATGTGCGGGACCGGTGGGGGCTCGTGATGACTGAAGATCGGGTGTGGTGGTGGGGGGTAGTTGGACTGGAGTGGAGCTCTTGACTAGAGGTGTGTCGCGCAGTGCCTTACGGTGGCGCAAAACGGTAGTCTCTACCGCATGTGCGTCCATACGGACGTTGATAAGGGCAATTTCCTCCAGTACGAGCGAGAGTACATCCGGGGGGGTGGGGAGTCCCGAGTGCGTTGACGGGAAGACTACTCTTCACGGTCGTCAGGGGTGTCAACGAGTTGTTCCGGTGAGCGGAGTTTCGGTGCCATTGTGAACGGCGGCGCCGACAGGTAGCGACAAGAAGTGGTAAACAACCATTAGTAGCACTTGTGCCTAAGCGTTGTTTCAGAGACACGGCATGTTGCCCGACGGCCCTTCGGTATGATGCCCCGGGGCGTCTCAAAGAGCCTTTTCTGTATCCTCCACCCAATGTGGGGCATGAGTTGCAGCCACGACCAAAACATGTGCAGCGTCGCGCTGATGGTTGGCTCTCTAATAATAGGGAGTATAATATAAAAGATTGCTAGGGTTGTCGTCCACCATGTGTATGCGTAATTACTCACAAGTGCGCCACCCCCCCCCCCCCCCCCCTTCTCGAGCTTGGAGGCGCCCGCCGGCGGCGCAGCGGCGGCGGCCCCGGAGGGGGGTGCGCTCGCAGGCCCGTCGGCATCCCCTCACCTCCCCGTGGTGGGCGCTGGAAACCCCGTAGCCGTGCCAAGCCTGGCACGGTAGGGGGCTAAGAGGGCCGACAGCTCGATCCGTGGGATCAGCAGCTGTCGGGAAAGCCCAGTACATAGTGCTTTTGAAAAAATAATTTCTGTGCACTACCGGCGCCAAGATCTCCCGCTCGGCCCGTCCGATATGTTTTTTCGCGTACAGATACTCCTAGATACTGCCTTCCTTTGAGGGGTGTGGCCTGTACTACGGCAGCGTTTGATGGCGAGGAGGGTACGGCCGGATCAGCGGTGGGAGGCGGGTGTTGGAGCTGGTGGTGGCCAGCCGGGAAGCAGCGCTAGGAAAGGGCGCTCGCTAGCCGTCGACCAGCCCTGTGCCGGTCGAACCTTGCCGAGGGGTGAGGCAAGACATGGCACAGGCCGGTGGCTAGTCGCAGACGGAGGAGCGGCTATATGAGGCGGCGGCGATCCTCAGGATCAGCCGCCGCCGGAAAGCCCTGTACGGAGGGCTTTTTCGGATACAAAAACAATGTCCGTACCCGGCGTCGAGCTAGTTGGGGAGCAGCACCAGGGAAGGGCGCTCGCTAGCACGCCGCTACGTCGTCCAGCGTCATCTCCCGGGGGGGGGAGTTAGCTGGGACGGCAAGGAGGACGGTCGCGACGGGAGGAGCGACACGATCTGGCGGCGACGACCCTTTGGGTCGGCGCCGCCGGAAAACCCGGCACGGAGGGTTTTGTTTAATTCCGGGCGCCCGCGGCCCGCCGGATCCGGCTACGGTGACCTGCCCCCCCCCCCCCCCCCCCTCTTCGACACCCACTACCCCGACAGACCTTCATACTCCTAGGGGTCCTTGAGCGTGGGCCCGGGTGAGCGCGGAGGCCCCCGCTCAAGAAAAGGCTGCTCGGTGGACGCGCGATCAGAGGGGGGAGGGTACGGCCACAAGCCGGAAAACCGACAGGTACCCGGGTACCAGACAGAGAAAAAAGCGGGGAAGTGAGCGGGGAAAATTCAGGCGCGGAGGCAGGAGCGCTAGTTTTTTCTATGTCTGTGTGTCTCGGTCCCCCCCTCCTTTCCTCGAGGTGATGGGGGACCTCGACACGGAGGACCGCCGCGTCGGTGGACGCGGCAAGACCTTGGGGCGGGGTTTACGGGATGGAGCGGCGGGATCGACGAGCGACCGCGCGAGGAGGGGTTTTTGCAAGCCTAGGCCGGTCGACACCCCGGTTCGGCGGGAGCGGGCCGTGCATCATGAAGGTCGAGCAGCAGTTTAGTTTTGCATTTCTCGACAAGTGGATTTATTTTTAGATCTGTTTTTCTTGATTACAAAATTATTACGCTGTTACTGCCATTGGAGAGGTTGGGATTAGTGGTTAACGGTCTACCTCGCGCTTCTAAGTCATGTATGGCATAGCAAAAGGGGGGGCCCAGAGACTCCAGCCGGTTTTACTGGTATTGGAGTGTTTAATTTCAAATTTCAAATTTCGAGCTTGGAAATGAAATGAAATTGTTTACAACAATACCATAATTAACCGGTTGTTGTCTCTGGGCCCCCCTGCTTGTGCCTAGTGGACTTATTAAGCTAGGGGCTAGACCGTGAACCACTAATCCCAACCTCTCCATGGGCAGTGACGATACCGTCTAAAACATACACGTATCGAGGTATTTATTATTTCTGACCTATACGTATTTTTTTGGATACAATATGTAATAAAAAAGTGTCGCTAGTCTCCACGATACGCGGCATGCTCCAACCGCTTCGGGGATGCTAATCAGCGAGGCTGGTCAACTTGAGCTAGTCGAGGCGAACGTGCCTTACCTCGGGTACCGTGCGACTCCGGTCGTGCCGGAGCTAGGGGGAAAGGCATGTGAAAAACCCCCTCGCTCAAATCTTCGTCGGTCCCGTTCCGATCCGTGCTCATCCCCGCCCGAGATAGTAGGTGCTCCTCCCGACGCAGCGCGCGACCTAGCCGAGTCTTCCCTCCTCCTTCGGGGGCTGGGAAGAGAAAATAACTAAGCTGCAAACGGTGTCCGGCTGGCTCTCCTGCCCCCGTTCCAGATGTTCTCAAGTCCCGTGTCCTTGTTCCGTATGTTTCCAACACCCATATGATCGCGCTTTGCCGTCCGTACCCTCCCCCGGTGGTTTACGTTGTTAGGGGGGCGCCTTTACGAGCAGTGTGCCGTTTCGATAACCCTAGGCACTGTGCCTGAGGCAGCCTGTCAATAACCGGGTACCGACTAGGGGAGAGGTGGGTCGGACACATGGATCGAGTCGCCGAACCACAAAAGATGTTGGGTACGGGAATATTTTCCAAGAGCCCCCCGAACCGGGTTTTTCCGGCGGCGGTCGATCCTAAGGATCGCCGCCGCCAGACCGTGTCGCTCCTCCGACCGCGACCCTCCTCCGTCTTGCGTAGCATCGTGCCTCGCCCCCAGGGTAGACATAAATCTCTCGCAAGGCTGGCGGTTGCTAGCGAGCGCCGTGCCCTAGCGTTGCTTCCCAACTGTCCGCCGCCAACTCCAACACCCTCGTCCCACCGCTGTTCCGTCCGTACCCTTCTTTGCCAAAAAACATTCCGCAGACATCGCTCCCGTCAGGACGGGAGAGTGTTTGAGAGTATTTAGTCGCTAAAAGAACATATCGGGCTGGCCGAGCGGGAGATCCATGTGTTGGTGTACGGATATTATATTTTTCCAAAACCCACCGTACATGGCTTCCCGACAGCAGCTGATTCCGCAGATTGCAGCTGTCGGTACGTCGTTTAGCCCCCTACCGTGCCATGCATGACACGGCTACGGGGTTACCAGCGCCCACCGCGTGGAGGTAGAGGTAAGTGCCGACGGGCATGCGAGCGCACCCCCCTCCGGGGCCGCCGCCGCTGCGCCGCCGGCGGGGCCCGAGCTTGGACTTGTATGCACCATGTCCACACACGACGAGTGCGTCTGTGTGGGTGGCTGACCGACGTCCTCGGGCAGCTGATTTAGGTGGGGCGTCGAAGTGGGTTTGAAACACAGTTTATAATGGCGATACCGCCGACTACATGGTGAAAAGTACTATATTACTATGTAAACTTGCCTTTCGCGGGAGAGTTGTCGATCACCGCTCGCCGAAAAAAGTTGCCGCGCGTGAGTGACTTGAGGCGGGGGCCCATAACTTGTTGAACTGTGCATACACGTTTAGTATGGAAGGTAATTAACGCATACGTAGTTATAGTCACAGTCATGCAAATAGGATAGTCACAGAGACAACCAGCCCGAGGCGTGAGGAGTGAGTCGGGACAAAGGAAGTGAGAAGTTGTAGCCTAGCGATAGCTCTGTACCGAATCAAACTGGGTATCGGTATGTCCGATCTAGACATGTACTAATCATATCTAGAAAAGCATACAATAGCTATCTGCAACTAATAATAGAAGGTATTACTTACAACAACTAAGCATATACATATACCTACAAACGAACTTTTGGGCGCCGCCGCCGGTAGCGCAGCGGCGGCGACCCCGGACGCGGTGCGCACGCATATCCGCCGGCGACATTCCCACCTCAACGTGGTGGCCCTAATACCCATATAGCCGTGCCAATTAGGTGGCTATTCAGAGTGGTGCCGGTAGCTGCGATTGCGAGATCAAATGGTAGAAAGCCATGTACGGGGGGCATTTTAAAGCAACATATGAAACGACTAGCGTCAAGGCCTTCCGCTCGGGCCCTCCGATATGTTTACTTTCGTGTCAAAGTTGAGGGGGCAATAAGGAATGCTTACACTCGGTGAGTGACACTGCATGTCATCTCACCCTCAGCAAGTGCCTAGCACTTGCCTATCACATGACACGCACTCACCTTGTGGTGAGCACACGCCAACATATATTCTGAGCCTTTAGATGATATCTAACGCTCAGCAACTTGCCACCATCAGCAACCTAATCCTCTCTATTGTTGATTGGCTTATCATCTCATAGTGCTGAGTCACAGCCGTACTATCACGATGCTACTTGACCAACATTGCTGTGTAGCAACTTGATTATCACACAAAACCATGTCTCGCAACACTCCCCCTTGCTACGCAGGCAATCCCATGATGGCATTGCACAACTTGCTATGCCTTGCACTCACTAATGGCTTGGTAAGCACATCAGCAAGCATGTTCTCCGTCGCACAATATTGCACCTCGATGTCTCCGCTCTCCACCTTCTCCCGACAAAAGTGGTACCTCACGTCCATGTGCTTGCTGCGTCCGGTCGTCATGCTATTCTTGCTGAGTGCAATACAACTCTGATTGTCCTCGTGAATTGTGATGGGAGACCCGGAGTCTTGGTGAAACTCGTGGAGTAGTTGCTTCAATAACACCGCCTCCTGAGTGGCCGCAGTCAGCGCCATATACTCTGCCTCCGCTGTCGACAACGCCACAGTTTGTTGCCGCTGGCTTTTCCAACTCACCGCTGCACCGTTGAGCATGAACACATACCCCGTGCGAGAGCGCCGCTCGCCAATATCACTCGCGTAGTCAGAATCTGACCATCCTACCACCTTTGATGAGGGTGCGCCACCGTACATCAACACCGACTCTGCGGTCCCCTTGAGGTAGCGAAGCACCCTCTTGGCTTGCTCCCAATGTGACTGAGAGGGGTCGGACATGTACCTACTAAGGTGGCTAGCAGCCATGGTGATGTCGGGCCGTGTGCTTACGGAAGCATACAACAAGCTACCGATCAAGCTTTGGTACGGCACTAGACCGGGAGGCAACCTTGATGTCGACGTCTCCACACAATTGCTCAAAGCATCGACCGCCATAGGTGAGCCCACTGGCTTGCAGCCCATCATGTTGAAGCGCTCCAACATATCTAAGACGTATTGCTGTTGTCCAATCCTGATGGTGCGGCTGCCACGATCACGCTCGACTGTCATGCCAAGCAACCAAGACACTGGACCGAGGTCTTGCACGTTGAACCTTTCGCCGAAAGCCGACTTGAACCCAACGATGAAGCTACCCGCTGGTCCGACGATGATGCTGTCGTCCACGTACAACGCCAAGACATAAAGCTCACCCTCCTTGATAAAGACGTAAATGCCGGGATCCACCTTGGATTGGGTAAAGCCATACTCCTCTAGCCATGCTGTGATGGTCTTATTCCAGTTCCTTGGAGCTTGCTTGAGGCCATACAATGATTTCTTCAACAAGCACACTCGCTCCTCTCCATTGATGTCGAAGTGACGGAATCCTTCCGGCTGCCTCATGTAGATTTCCTCCTCGATATCGGCCTCCAAAAATGCCGTCACCACATCAAGCTGCTCCACCTCCCAATCATTATAAGCAGCAAGCGCGAGCAACGTTCGAATAGAAATCACCCTCACTGTGGGAGCGAAGGTCTCGTGGTAGTCCACACCCTTCTCCTGAGTAAACCCGCGAGCCACAAGTCTTGCTTTGTACCTTGCAATCTGTCCATTGGCATCGCGCTTCAGCTTGAACACCCACTTGGAATCTACGAGTTTGCGACCGGCAGGACAAGGGACCAATGTCCAGGTTTTCCGAGATACAAGTGAGTCGTACTCGCTCTTGATAGCTGCCTCCCACTCCCCCGATTGGGGACTCCTCAGCGCTTGCTTGTATGACACCGGCTCTTGAACGGTCGGGCTGCTGGCTGACTTAATAGCTGCGGCACTTCCCGCAGTCCATCCATCTCCCGAAGCGCCCGCTGAACGGAGATTATACCTTGGACTGGGTACGCATTGCTGTGGTGCAGCAGTGGATCGAAGATTATACCTTGGCCGTGGAGTCTCCCCCGAATGCATGTCCCGTTCCTCTTCCGTCGACCCGGAATGCTGCCGCGACTCCCGTAGCGGCGACTCCCCCGAAGGTGTATCCGGTTCTTCGCTACACATGGTGCGCGGGATGCTGTCCTCTTCATCATCATTGCGTTGCTCCGCATTGCTCTCCCCCATGGAGAGGACTGCAGCCTCATCGAACACCACGTTGCGGCTGCTCACCACCCGACGAGTAGCAGGATTGTACACCAACCACGCAGGTGATTCGGGAGCATAGCCCACAAAGACACCCTTCCACGCGCGATCGTCAAGTTTGCGGCGTTGAGACTTGTCAACGTGGACATAGGCCGGACAGCCGAAGACCCGCATGGAGCTCAAATCAGCTCGTCTACCGGTCGCCAAGGTGAAAGGTACACCGCCGGCTCCGCTACTATGCACACGATTGCGGACATGCACCGCAGCGGCCATCGCTAAAGCCCAATACGATTTTGGCAGCGCGGCTTGCCGGATCATTGACTGCGCCATCGGGACCAATGTCCCCCACTGCCGTTCAATACGGCCATGTTGCCAATGCGCGTAAGGGGCAGTGATCTCCACAGCGATGTTGAACTCATCCAAGAGGTTTCGGAAGGCAGCACCTAAGAACACCGTGTCATTGTCCACCCGAAGACGACGAACCGTGTGCCCCAGAGAACGGATGGTAGTCAACATGCGACGGAACGAGGCGGGAGCCTCATCCTTGGAGCGGACCGCATCATGCAGCATGAAACGGCTCCGGAAATCAACCGCACACAAGCTGTACCGCCGTCCTCCCAAGGATGGAACACTCATAGGACCGCAGAAGTCTAAGCCGAGGACCTCAAAGACACCAACGTTCCGGTCAGCCGGCTCACGAGAGATACGGCGGACGTGCGACTTACACACAGCACACGTCTCACAGAAGCCCAACTTCTCCGACGCAGAAAACGCCACACCCTCCACCTGAGTGGCCAAGAGCCCGTCCAATTGCGACTCGCCAAGGTGACCGAGTCGGGAATGCCACAACCGTTTTTCCGATGGCGCAGTGGCGACCGAAGCGGTAGGATTCAACGAAGCAACCCGCGCCGGCAACCACACCAATAAATGCGCGCGCTCCAACGGAACCACCACGCCACCACCATGACCGGCATGAAGACGAAGGTGGTCCACGGGATCAGCTAACACCACAGAATGACCTTGTCGCCGAGCTTGGGTGAGGCTGAAAAGTCGATGGTAAGACCACGACGCACGACGGGATAGCTCAGGAACGTGGAGCACATTCTTTAGCGTGGCAGGAATCTCCTCTCCATCTTCAGCCTTCACAATGATTCGGACCGAGCCCACTCCAACAGCGCGGGCGCTGATACCCTTCACCCAAAGCCGGTCGGTGAGCGCTCGATACTCACAGAAGTCACGGCGCACACTAGTCATGTGATGGCTGGCGCCGCTGTCGGCCAACCACATCCACGTTTCCCCATCGCGCTCGAACATGTGTCGAGCCTCGGAGAATGGCCTCGCAGGGGTGGCTGTCACGTCCATGACCGCCGGAAAAGCAACCGGGGAGTCCATTTGCGCAGAGTTACCTCCGGTGTTGTTGACGGGGCACTCGGACCTGCGATGGCCCTTCTTACCACAGCCATAGCAAACACCACGAAAAATTCTCGCTCCGCCTCTGCCATATGAGGTACGACGAGTAGTCGCAGCTCCTTGAAGAGATTTCAGTTGGTCTTGGAGCTCGGAGACTTGCCGCTTCAAAAGTTCAGTCGTTGAGTCATCATGAGACGCTGCAAAAGCCGTAGGCGTTGGGGGCTCCGTTGAATGTGATTGCGCACGACTCTCGATGCGCATGCCCTTTTGACGAAGATCACGCTTGACGGTATCCATGCTGAGGTCGTGTACGTCCCACGTGTCGGTGATGGAGTGGTATTCGCTGCGCAGGCCCTTCACCAAGTACATGATGATACGCCGGTCGTGGACGACGTCCCCAACTCGGGCAAGCTGTCGTTGCAGTCGAACTAACCGGTTCAGATATTGAATGCCGCTCTCGCCGTCCGCTTGCGGCGTCTCCAAGTCCTGCAATAGTTCCGTACACCGGTAAATACCATCGTCCTCATAATGATTGACTAACGCAGTCCATGCAGTGTGGCCGCAGGTCTTGTCATCCTCGCTAACATTCTCGATAATAGAAAGGTCGTCCTCCGGCAGCGCAAGAATCAATGTGGAGTACATGTCGACTTGTTGTTGAGAGGAAGCGGCACCATCCGACGACAAAGCCGGAGCCCACTTTTGCATCAAGCCAAATGCACGAAAACGTTTCTTCCACACGTCAAAATCTCGTCTCTCCCCACTGAACTTGGGTAGTTTCACGGAGTCCATATCAGGTACGTCGGATGCGCTCGCAAGAGCACCAGAAAATCAGGAAAACTGCCAACAAGAAAAGCACCAAGTACCGGTGAAGAGGCGGGCAACACGGCTCAGAAAAGGAGACGACAAAGGGCTGACCGAAGACGCAATTGTACTCCCGGAGTCTATACAGCCAAGGCAATCAGAAACGAGTCTCAGAAGGTCGGTCAAGTGACGTCGTACAGGAGTGCTAGTACACTTGTGGTAAGATGCCTTTCCAAAAATTCAGCCGGACCACTATCGGCTTTCACGAGAAAAGAAACTGGCGGGTGACAAGCTCCGGAAGCGAATAAAATTCCAGAAAGCGCCAAGCTATAACAAAGAAGAGCAAGCCGATCTTCACGTCACACGAGTCGGCGTTCGGGGGTTGAAGCCGGCTCCAAGCGACACAAACAAGTCGCTACCAGCCGGGTATCGAAGTAAAGCTACAAACACAAGCAAGAGCCAGCCACTTTGTGAGCCAGCCGCACCTCACGTATCGTGCGACACCACAAAGGTCTACCACTCTTCGAGAAGCAAGCTCTAGGTTCCAGTCAAGACAAATGACTCCAACAACTAGCAGCTAGAGGGCCCATAACCTGTCAAAGTTGAGGGGGCAATAAGGAATGCTTACACTCGGTGAGTGACACTGCATGTCATCTCACCCTCAGCAAGTGCCTAGCACTTGCCTATCACAGGACACGCACTCACCTTGTGGTGAGCACACGCCAACATATATTCTGAGCCTTTAGATGATATCTAACGCTCAGCAACTTGCCACCATCAGCAACCTAATCCTCTCTATTGTTGATTGGCTTATCATCTCATAGTGCTGAGTCACAGCCGTACTATCACGATGCTACTTGACCAACATTGCTGTGTAGCAACTTGATTATCACACAAAACCATGTCTCGCAACAAAGTACCTTCGGGTCCTTTCGATGAAGAGACGAGGACAAGATCTGTCGAATGCTTTTGGCGAGGAGGATACGACCGGATCGGCGGCGTAAGGAAAGCTTTGGAAGTGGCGGCGGCGTACCGCAAAGCCGCGAGAGGGAAGGGCGCTCGTTGGATCTCACTCAACGGTGCTCATGCCGTGCCGACCCGAAGATAGAGCAAGGCGATAACATGAATGGACGACAGTTGCGAGTGGAGGAGCGGGACGACAAGGCGACAGAGATTATGGAGATCAAGCGCCCGGAAGTCCCGTACGGGGGGGGGAGGTTGACCGCACCCAACATTTTTGGAGACTGAACACAAAGGTACATTTTGGAGGAGCGGGTGTGCGGGCTCGAGGAGGAGGTGCGGTTGCGGGTGGAGCGGCAGGCGGAGCATATCGAGTGGCTGCACAAGCAGGGCGACATGTCCGCGACGGCGGCGGCGGTGGGCGGCGGCGGCGGCGACGCGTTGGAGAGGAAAGTGGGGGAGGTGGAGGAGCGGGTGAGGGCGATGGAGGTGAAGGGGTCGCTGAGGGCGAGGGTGAGCGGTCGCCATTATCAATCAATTGTGCATATGAAAATACGCAGAATTAGAAAAAGTCCCTAAAATCCCTAAGTGTTTACGTATCAATCGAATGCGCTGAACTCGCGATGCGAAAAGGCAATGACAGGCAGTACAAAGCGATTACTAACTTTGAAAAGGCTAAAATGTTTTAAAATTCGTCGAATACAGTCATCATCCTAGTCCTTAGTGTTATGCTATTAGCCGTACTCTATTCCCCATTTGTGGCGGTCAGCCGGCCTTGCCGGTGCTTTCGCCGGCCGCCATCTCTTTCCTCCTCACTTCTCTAGTCATCACATCCGGCCCCCTACATGTAGCTATCCGTTCCCGATTCCGACAGGTTACGAACCCTCCACCAAGTAACACTAGAGAGTAGCGTGTGTACAGCGCTCGGCGCCACGCTAGTCCTACCTACTGCCACGTACGAAAGAGACGAGCGTGTGTAAAGCGCTCGGCGCGACGCTAATAATTCATCGTCCAACCGACACCACGCTTCGCCTTCGAGCCGGTTGTCCTCGATTGGCCTACTATCTCCCACGTAAAAAGGAGAAGAACGTGTGTAAAGCGCCCGGCGCCACGCTCGCCCCACCCAGCCTTCAGTCTCACCTAGCTCAGCCTACAGAAGCTCTCGACCGGATCTAGTTGCTTAAACCCGACCCGCGAACATTCGGGATGAACGTACTTTAATTAGTACTGTTATTGGTTTTTCCCGAGGCCATGCCGCAACGCTCACCTAACTTAACGAGGAGCTAACCTTTCCCACGGCAAAAGGGGGGAGTCAACACGAGCAGCGCCCTTCTATGCTTTTGCTTGCCTACACCCTCCTAACAACATTGTTGGTTTTGCTTCTTCCTCGCCGGTCGCTCTCATGCGTCGGCTATATCGCCCGTGGACAGTTTTCCCCGTTTTACATGTAAGGCTAGTACAGTCTGCAATACATTTGGAACCGCTTCACGTCGGCAACTCGGCGGTAGCGGGACGTTCATGTGAGCGCATGTCGCTACACCTAGTCGGCCTGAGACACACGCTACAAGCATTACACGTTCGACCAAGTTTGCACCTTCCTCGACACAAACTAGGACGACGTCAAGATCTCGGTTTCCTTGGGGTTGTTAGCATCAAGACCTCGGCTACCTTGGGGGTGTTAGCATTAGCATAATGTTGCCTAGTGCTTATATATAAGGTACCTATTTGTCATCCTAGTACTTAGTAGTGTTCCTATTACTATGATCCCTATTAGTGGCGGTCGGCCGGCCCTACCGGTGCCTTCGCTGGCCGCCATCTCTCTCCTCCTCACTTCTATAGTCACCACACCTGGCCCCCTTGTGGGGCCGGCACGACTTACGTGTAACTATCCGTTCCCGATTCCGACACGGCCCCATCAAGGATGTGGGGAGGGGAGCCAAATATATGCTTGGTGTAATCGATAATTTTTCGAACTATATATGGCTCTTTGCACTCCCCAGCAAAAACCTTTGTGTCGACCCTCTCCTTTGTTTTGAAGGACATCCGGACTCTCCACTCCCGCATGCACGGCAATACCCCATTCTAACCGACTAGGAAATTCGACTTTGATCCAAATTACTCCGATGCGGACTATCGCGCGATGGTCTCCTACTTGGGGCGCATTGCCATGTTCACGACGCCTTACACAAGGCCAAAATGGAGCGCCAATGGGCCACCCTCCTAGAATCTGCTACAACCATGATGCAGCAAGCCATTTGTCCCTCCAATTATTTTGAGGCTCGGCATGCGTACAACCGTTTACTTGCGGAACCGCCTTCCCACACCCGCTGCTTTAGGAAGAGCCGCCGGCGTTCCATATACCCTGCGCCACTGTGTCCCCGCCGACATCTTCCATCTCAAAGTGTTCGGGTGCTGGGCTTATTTGCGGCTCGAGGATCGTTTCCGGGAGAGACTCTCCCCCAAGGAACTTCCTACCATGTTTTTCGGCTTTTGCGACGACAGTCCCGGCCATTGGATACACAACCTTGCCACATGAAACTTGCTTCGTACCATTCATGTCGCGTTTATTGAATCCCGACCCGCGCACCATCCTCCCTCACCTTCGCCCCCGGGACGCTCTGGCGCTTCCACAGCTTCTCCCACCTCCGGTCTTGAGTCAAGGGGGCAATCAACGCCAATATCTGATGTGTTGATAAACCGCAGATCTTCGTTCCTACCCGCAACCCCTTTGAGTCGTTGGAGGATGCATATGAGAATCTCAATGACACCTCATCCTTACCTCCGGCATATCATGACCATCAAGCCCGTGACACTTGGTCGTGCTTTACAACTGTTGCCAACGTCCAACGCACCAACCGCACAACACGCGTGTTCACGGACAACAAATAAGCTCTGCCGCAGCCTCGGCCGACATCCACCACACCGGAGGGGCCGACTAAGTATACACCGCACAATCGTCTCACATCCCAATACCCGTGGACATCAAGCATACCCTCAGCACCAAGTACGCTGCAGACTTGCGCAAGGTCGCACGGTCGGAACTAGCCTCACTACACGGGAACGGCACCTTCCGAATGGACACTCTCCCACTCGATTGTAACGCCATCGGCAACAGCTGGGTGTTTAAGATGAAAGCAAACCCCGATGGCTCAGTCAACCGCGTCAAGGCACGTCTAGTTGCTCAAAGTTTTAGCCATCGGGCAGGAGTAGAGTATTTTGATACCCTTTGACCGGTCGTCAAACTCCGCGCACTGCGTAGCGTCCTTGCGATTGCCGCCACACGGAACATGCACGTGCACTCGGCTGACATTGAGACGGTGTTCCTCAATACAGATTTGCAAGAGGAGGGCAACGTACGGCAGCCCAAGGGGGGGGGATGGAGCACCTGGCGTCATGCGATCGAAATCGGGCGAAGTGGGAAAGTCAATGGCGGTGATGTCAGATAAATTTCTAAGCAACAAGAGGTGATGACCCTTTCCGCCACACAATGAGCGGAGTATGTAGCAGTCACCCGCGCATGGGAAAGCGCCGTGCATTTCCGTTAGCTCATGTGGGATGTCCGCCAGCAACTGCGAGGCCCCACAACTGTCTATGAGGACAACGAGGAAGGCGTCAAGCTTGCCAACAGCCCCATGGCTTCCAATGTGACGAAGCACATTGACATACCACTACGTTCGAGAACGTATGGATGCGAAGACTATTGCAGTTCTATATGTCGGAACGGCTCACATGCTCGCAAATGGCCTCACGAAGGCACTACCGGAGCCCAAGCACACCACGATCTTCAAGCGATGCATGGGAGCAACGCCGGACGGAGGATAGGTCAGACTACATTAGTGTTAGTGATCTAGAGGGGATAGTACATTGATATTGAAATTAAAATCAAAAGCACAACATTATCGGCAAACTTGACCGGCATTTGTCTAACGGCCATCAATACTCTGCCATCTAGGACACTTAGGAGAATGATTTGGCCGGGTACTCTTCGACCAAGTACACCTATCGACACACCTATCTATGATGTGTGCCGAAATTCCTCGGAGGTAAAAACTGTAATCAACCGCAGCAATTGCCGCAGTCCCCCGCATAAGCAACAACAACATAAATAATATTGTAATAAAAAAATGTAGATCGAAGAATAAGTCCGCTTGTAACGAAATGCAAAATAAAACTGTTGCTCAACCTTCATAATGCAGAGCCCGCTCCCACCAAACCGGGGTGCCGACCGGCCTAGGCCGATCGGCGCTCGAGAGGGTCGACGTCGACCGTGCGGGCTTACGGGCTAGCCTAATTTAGCTCCCGCGCGACTTCGGTCTTGCCAGAGAAAGCATTGGAACGACTAGCGGAAAAATCTCCTCAGGTGGTCGCTCGTAGATCCCGCCGTCGCATCCCGTGAGCCCCGCCCCGAGGTCGTTGCCGCTCCTCCCGTCGCGACTTTCTTCCTTGTCGAGGTCCCTTGTCACCAAGAGTGCATGTGGGGGGGACCGAGACAAGCAGATAAAAAAGCTTGCGCACTTGTCGCCGCGCTGAAAAGTTTTCCCGTCCATTTCCCCAGCTTTTCCATTATGGTACAATTTGAAATTAAAATTGTGTTACAACAATGTTGGACAACTAGACAACCGAATGTTCTTTAACGGCCATCAATACTCTCCAATCATCTAGGGCACTTATTAGGAGAACGATTGGGCCGGGTACTCTTCGACAAGGTACACCTATCGACACGCCTATTTGCAATGTGTGCCGACGCTCCTCGGAGGTTAGAACTGTAATCAACCGCAGTAATTGCCATAGTCCCCTCGCCTAAGCTGCAACAACAGAAATAATTTTGTAATCAAGAAAGACAGATCTAAGAGTAACTCTACTTGTGAAAGTGAAACTGCTGCTAGACCTTCACGATGCAGAGCCCGCTCCCACCGAACTGGGGTGCCGACCGGCCTAGGCAAATCGGCGTTCGAGAGGGTCGACGGGCGGACTTCCTAATCTAGCTCCCGCGTGACTTTGGTCTTACCGGAGAAAGGAGGGGAAAGGCTAGCGAAAAAGCCCTCCTCACGCGGTTGCTCGCCGTTCCCGCCGTCGCATCCCGTAAGCCCCATCCCAAGGTCGTAGCCGCTCCTCCCGTCGCGACTTTCCTTCTAATCGAGATCCCCCGTCACCTCGAGGGCAAGCGGGGTGGGGGGGGGGGGGCGAAAGAATAAGACAGAAAAAGCTAGGCTAGCTACCGTTCCTGCCGCCGCGCTAAAATGTTTTCCCGTCCATTTCCCTGGCTTTTTCTTTGCTAGTACCCGGGTACCTACCTGGAAAATCAGCCAGCGATCGTACCCTCCACCCACCGTTTGCGCGTCCATCGAGCACCCTTGTTTCGAGTGTGAGCCTCCGCGCTTATCCGGGCTTGCACTCTCTAACTAAAATTTGGTGTGCTTAGCGATAGTGGGTAGCAGTGGGATAGTGCACGGTCGCAACGGCCGGATTCAGAAAGGCCGCGGGGGTGCGGAAATTATTCAAACCCTCCGTACCGGGTTTTCCGGCGGCGGTTGATCCTCAGGAACGCCCCGCCGCCAGGCCTCGCCACTCCTGACGTCGCGACAGTCCTCCTCGTTGTTGCTGTCGTGCTACCCCTTCCGGCCGGCTCGACGCAAGCTTTCCGCCGCCCGCTCCAACACCCTCCGCCCACCTAGATAGGTGTGTCGATAGGTGTACTTGGTCGAAGAGTACCCGGCCAAATCATTCTCCTAAGTGTCCTAGATGGCAGAGTATTGATGGCCGTTAGACAAATGCCGGTCAAGTTTGCCGATAATGTTGTGCTTTTGATTTTAATTTCAATATCAATGTACTATCCCCTCTAGATCACTAACACTAATGTAGTCTGACCTATCCTCCGTCCGGCGTTGCTCCCATGCATCGCTTGAAGATCGTGGTGTGCTTGGGCTCCGGTAGTGCCTTCGTGAGGCCATTTGCGAGCATGTGAGCCGTTCCGACATATAGAACTGCAATAGTCTTCGCATCCATACGTTCTCGAACGTAGTGGTATGTCAATGTGCTTCGTCACATTGGAAGCCATGGGGCTGTTGGCAAGCTTGACGCCTTCCTCGTTGTCCTCATAGACAGTTGTGGGGCCTCGCAGTTGCTGGCGGACATCCCACATGAGCTAACGGAAATGCACGGCGCTTTCCCATGCGCGGGTGACTGCTACATACTCCGCTCATTGTGTGGCGGAAAGGGTCATCACCTCTTGTTGCTTAGAAATTTATCTGACATCACCGCCATTGACTTTCCCACTTCGCCCGATTTCGATCGCATGACGCCAGGTGCTCCATCCCCCCCCCTTGGGCTGCCGTACGTTGCCCTCCTCTTGCAAATCTGTATTGAGGAACACCGTCTCAATGTCAGCCGAGTGCACGTGCATGTTCCGTGTGGCGGCAATCGCAAGGACGCTACGCAGTGCGCGGAGTTTGACGACCGGTCAAAGGGTATCAAAATACTCTACTCCTGCCCGATGGCTAAAACTTTGAGCAACTAGACGTGCCTTGACGCGGTTGACTGAGCCATCGGGGTTTGCTTTCATCTTAAACACCCAGCTGTTGCCGATGGCGTTACAATCGAGTGGGAGAGTGTCCATTCGGAAGGTGCCGTTCCCGTGTAGTGAGGCTAGTTCCGACCGTGCGACCTTGCGCAAGTCTGCAGCGTACTTGGTGCTGAGGGTATGCTTGATGTCCACGGGTATTGGGATGTGAGACGATTGTGCGGTGTATACTTAGTCGGCCCCTCCGGTGTGGTGGATGTCGGCCGAGGCTGCGGCAGAGCTTATTTGTTGTCCGTGAACACGCGTGTTGTGCGGTTGGTGCGTTGGACGTTGGCAACAGTTGTAAAGCACGACCAAGTGTCACGGGCTTGATGGTCATGATATGCCGGAGGTAAGGATGAGGTGTCATTGAGATTCTCATATGCATCCTCCAACGACTCAAAGGGGTTGCGGGTAGGAACGAAGATCTGCGGTTTATCAACACATCAGATATTGGCGTTGATTGCCCCCTTGACTCAAGACCGGAGGTGGGAGAAGCTGTGGAAGCGCCAGAGCGTCCCGGGGGCGAAGGTGAGGGAGGATGGTGCGCGGGTCGGGATTCAATAAACGCGACATGAATGGTACGAAGCAAGTTTCATGTGGCAAGGTTGTGTATCCAATGGCCGGGACTGTCGTCGCAAAAGCCGAAAAACATGGTAGGAAGTTCCTTGGGGAGAGTCTCTCCCGGAAACGATCCTCGAGCCGCAAATAAGCCCAGCACCCGAACACTTTGAGATGGAAGATGTCGGCGGGGACACAGTGGCGCAGGGTATATGGAACGCCGGCGGCTCTTCCTAAAGCAGCGGGTGTGGGAAGGCGGTTCCGCAAGTAAACGGTTGTACGCATGCCGAGCCTCAAAATAATTGGAGGGACAAATGGCTTGCTGCATCATGGTTGTAGCAGATTCTAGGAGGGTGGCCCATTGGCGCTCCATTTTGGCCTTGTGTAAGGCGTCGTGAACATGGCAATGCGCCCCAAGTAGGAGACCATCGCGCGATAGTCCGCATCGGAGTAATTTGGATCAAAGTCGAATTTCCTAGTCGGTTAGAATGGGGTATTGCCGTGCATGCGGGAGTGGAGAGTCCGGATGTCCTTCAAAACAAAGGAGAGGGTCGACACAAAGGTTTTTGCTGGGGAGTGCAAAGAGCCATATATAGTTCGAAAAATTATCGATTACACCAAGCATATATTTGGCTCCCCTCCCCACATCCTTGATGGGGCCGTGTCGGAATCGGGAACGGATAGTTACACGTAAGTCGTGCCGGCCCCACAAGGGGGCCAGGTGTGGTGACTATAGAAGTGAGGAGGAGAGAGATGGCGGCCAGCGAAGGCACCGGTAGGGCCGGCCGACCGCCACTAATAGGGATCATAGTAATAGGAACACTACTAAGTACTAGGATGACAAATAGGTACCTTATATATAAGCACTAGGCAACATTATGCTAATGCTAACACCCCCAAGGTAGCCGAGGTCTTGATGCTAACAACCCCAAGGAAACCGAGATCTTGACGTCGTCCTAGTTTGTGTCGAGGAAGGTGCAAACTTGGTCGAACGTGTAATGCTTGTAGCGTGTGTCTCAGGCCGACTAGGTGTAGCGACATGCGCTCACATGGCGACCGGCGAGGAAGAAGCAAAACCAACAATGTTGTTAGGAGGGTGTAGGCAAGCAAAAGCATAGAAGGGCGCTGCTCGTGTTGACTCCCCCCTTTTGCCGTGGGAAAGGTTAGCTCCTCGTTAAGTTAGGTGAGCGTTGCGGCATGGCCTCGGGAAAAACCAATAACAGTACTAATTAAAGTACGTTCATCCCGAATGTTCGCGGGTCGGGTTTAAGCAACTAGATCCGGTCGAGAGCTTCTGTAGGCTGAGCTAGGTGAGACTGAAGGCTGGGTGGGGCGAGCGTGGCGCCGGGCGCTTTACACACGTTCTTCTCCTTTTTACGTGGGAGATAGTAGGCCAATCGATGACAACCGGCTCGAAGGCGAAGCGTGGTGTCGGTTGGACGATGAATTATTAGCGTCGCGCCGAGCGCTTTACACACGCTCGTCTCTTTCGTACGTGGCAGTAGGTAGGACTAGCGTGGCGCCGAGCGCTGTACACACGCTACTCTCTAGTGTTACTTGGTGGAGGGTTCGTAACCTGTCGGAATCGGGAACGGATAGCTACATGTAGGGGGCCGGATGTGATGACTAGAGAAGTGAGGAGGAAAGAGATGGCGGCCGGCGAAAGCACCGGCAAGGCCGGCTGACCGCCACAAATGGGGAATAGAGTACGGCTAATAGCATAACACTAAGGACTAGGATGATGACTGTATTCGACGAATTTTAAAACATTTTAGCCTTTTCAAAGTTAGTAATCGCTTTGTACTGCCTGTCATTGCCTTTTCGCATCGCGAGTTCAGCGCATTCGATTGATACGTAAACACTTAGGGATTTTAGGGACTTTTTCTAATTCTGCGTATTTTCATATGCACAATTGATTGATAATGGCGACCGCTCACCCTCGCCCTCAGCGACCCCTTCACCTCCATCGCCCTCACCCGCTCCTCCACCTCCCCCACTTTCCTCTCCAACGCGTCGCCGCCGCCGCCGCCCACCGCCGCCGCCGTCGCGGACATGTCGCCCTGCTTGTGCAGCCACTCGATATGCTCCGCCTGCCGCTCCACCCGCAACCGCACCTCCTCCTCGAGCCCGCACACCCGCTCCTCCAAAATGTACCTTTGTGTTCAGTCTCCAAAAATGTTGGGTGCGGTCAACCTCCCCCCCCGTACGGGACTTCCGGGCGCTTGATCTCCATAATCTCTGTCGCCTTGTCGTCCCGCTCCTCCACTCGCAACTGTCGTCCATTCATGTTATCGCCTTGCTCTATCTTCGGGTCGGCACGGCATGAGCACCGTTGAGTGAGATCCAACGAGCGCCCTTCCCTCTCGCGGCTTTGCGGTACGCCGCCGCCACTTCCAAAGCTTTCCTTACGCCGCCGATCCGGTCGTATCCTCCTCGCCAAAAGCATTCGACAGATCTTGTCCTCGTCTCTTCATCGAAAGGACCCGAAGGTACTTTGTTGCGAGACATGGTTTTGTGTGATAATCAAGTTGCTACACAGCAATGTTGGTCAAGTAGCATCGTGATAGTACGGCTGTGACTCAGCACTATGAGATGATAAGCCAATCAACAATAGAGAGGATTAGGTTGCTGATGGTGGCAAGTTGCTGAGCGTTAGATATCATCTAAAGGCTCAGAATATATGTTGGCGTGTGCTCACAAGGTGAGTGCGTGTCCTGTGATAGGCAAGTGCTAGGCACTTGCTGAGGGTGAGATGACATGCAGTGTCACTCACCGAGTGTAAGCATTCCTTATTGCCCCCTCAACTTTGACAGGTTATGGGCCCTCTAGCTGCTAGTTGTTGGAGTCATTTGTCTTGACTGGAACCTAGAGCTTGCTTCTCGAAGAGTGGTAGACCTTTGTGGTGTCGCACGATACGTGAGGTGCGGCTGGCTCACAAAGTGGCTGGCTCTTGCTTGTGTTTGTAGCTTTACTTCGATACCCGGCTGGTAGCGACTTGTTTGTGTCGCTTGGAGCCGGCTTCAACCCCCGAACGCCGACTCGTGTGACGTGAAGATCGGCTTGCTCTTCTTTGTTATAGCTTGGCGCTTTCTGGAATTTTATTCGCTTCCGGAGCTTGTCACCCGCCAGTTTCTTTTCTCGTGAAAGCCGATAGTGGTCCGGCTGAATTTTTGGAAAGGCATCTTACCACAAGTGTACTAGCACTCCTGTACGACGTCACTTGACCGACCTTCTGAGACTCGTTTCTTATTGCCTTGGCTGTATAGACTCCGGGAGTACAATTGCGTCTTCGGTCAGCCCTTTGTCGTCTCCTTTTCTGAGCCGTGTTGCCCGCCTCTTCACCGGTACTTGGTGCTTTTCTTGTTGGCAGTTTTCCTGATTTTCTGGTGCTCTTGCGAGCGCATCCGACGTACCTGATATGGACTCCGTGAAACTACCCAAGTTCAGTGGGGAGAGACGAGATTTTGACGTGTGGAAGAAACGTTTTCGTGCATTTGGCTTGATGCAAAAGTGGGCTCCGGCTTTGTCGTCGGATGGTGCCGCTTCCTCTCAACAACAAGTCGACATGTACTCCACATTGATTCTTGCGCTGCCGGAGGACGACCTTTCTATTATCGAGAATGTTAGCGAGGATGACAAGACCTGCGGCCACACTGCATGGACTGCATTAGTCAATCATTATGAGGACGATGGTATTTACCGGTGTACGGAACTATTGCAGGACTTGGAGACGCCGCAAGCGGACGGCGAGAGCGGCATTCAATATCTGAACCGGTTAGTTCGACTGCAACGACAGCTTGCCCGAGTTGGGGACGTCGTCCACGACCGGCGTATCATAATGTACTTGGTGAAGGGCCTGCGCAGCGAATACCACTCCATCACCGACACGTGGGACGTACACGACCTCAGCATGGATACTGTCAAGCGTGATCTTCGTCAAAAGGGCATGCGCATCGAGAGTCGTGCGCAATCACATTCAACGGAGCCCCCAACGCCTACGGCTTTTGCAGCGTCTCATGATAACTCAACGACTGAACTTTTGAAGCGGCAAGTCTCCGAGCTCCAAGACCAACTGAAATCTCTTCAAGGAGCTGCGACTACTCGTCGTACCTCATATGGCAGAGGCGGAGCGAGAATTTTTCGTGGTGTTTGCTATGGCTGTGGTAAGAAGGGCCATCGCAGGTCCGAGTGCCCCGTCAACAACACCGGAGGTAACTCTGCGCAAATGGACTCCCCGGTTGCTTTTCCGGCGGTCATGGACGTGACAGCCACCCCTGCGAGGCCATTCTCCGAGGCTCGACACATGTTCGAGCGCGATGGGAAAACGTGGATGTGGTTGGCCGACAGCGGCGCCAGCCATCACATGACTAGTGTGCGCCGTGACTTCTGTGAGTATCGAGCGCTCACCGACCGGCTTTGGGTGAAGGGTATCAGCGCCCGCGCTGTTGGAGTGGGCTCGGTCCGAATCATTGTGAAGGCTGAAGATGGAGAGGAGATTCCTGCCACGCTAAAGAATGTGCTCCACGTTCCTGAGCTATCCCGTCGTGCGTCGTGGTCTTACCATCGACTTTTCAGCCTCACCCAAGCTCGGCGACAAGGTCATTCTGTGGTGTTAGCTGATCCCGTGGACTACCTTCGTCTTCATGCCGGTCATGGTGGTGGCGTGGTGGTTCCGTTGGAGCGCGCAAATTTATTGGTGTGGTTGCCGGCGCGGGTTGCTTCGTTGAATCCTACCGCTTCGGTCGCCACTGCGCCATCGGAAAAACGGTTGTGGCATTCCCGACTCGGTCACCTTGGCGAGTCGCAATTGGACGGGCTCTTGGCCACTCAGGTGGAGGGTGTGGCGTTTTCTGCGTCGGAGAAGTTGGGCTTCTGTGAGACGTGTGCTGTGTGTAAGTCGCACGTCCGCCGTATCTCTCGTGAGCCGGCTGACCGGAACGTTGGTGTCTTTGAGGTCCTCGGCTTAGACTTCTGCGGTCCTATGAGTGTTCCATCCTTGGGAGGACGGCGGTACAGCTTGTGTGCGGTTGATTTCCGGAGCCGTTTCATGCTGCATGATGCGGTCCGCTCCAAGGATGAGGCTCCCGCCTCGTTCCGTCGCATGTTGACTACCATCCGTTCTCTGGGGCACACGGTTCGTCGTCTTCGGGTGGACAATGACACGGTGTTCTTAGGTGCTGCCTTCCGAAACCTCTTGGATGAGTTCAACATCGCTGTGGAGATCACTGCCCCTTACGCGCATTGGCAACATGGCCGTATTGAACGGCAGTGGGGGACATTGGTCCCGATGGCGCAGTCAATGATCCGGCAAGCCGCGCTGCCAAAATCGTATTGGGCTTTAGCGATGGCCGCTGCGGTGCATGTCCGCAATCGTGTGCATAGTAGCGGAGCCGGCGGTGTACCTTTCACCTTGGCGAACGGTAGACGAGCTGATTTCAGCTCCATGCGGGTCTTCGGCTGTCCGGCCTATGTCCACGTTGACAAGTCTCAACGCCGCAAACTTGACCATCGCGCGTGGAAGGGTGTCTTTGTGGGCTATGCTCCCGAATCACCTGCGTGGTTGGTGTACAATCCTGCTACTCGTCGGGTGGTGAGCAGCCGCAACGTGGTGTTCGATGAGGCTGCAGTCCTCTCCATGGGGGAGAGCAATGCGGAGCAACGCAATGATGATGAAGAGGACAGCATCCCGCGCACCATGTGTAGCGAAGAACCGGATACACCTTCGGGGGAGTCGCCGCTACGGGAGTCGCGGCAGCATTCCGGGTCGACGGAAGAGGAACGGGACATGCATTCGGGGGAGACTCCACGGCCAAGGTATAATCTTCGATCCACTGCTGCACCACAGCAATGCGTACCCAGTCCAAGGTATAATCTCCGTTCAGCGGGCGCTTCGGGAGATGGATGGACTGCGGGAAGTGCCGCAGCTATTAAGTCAGCCAGCAGCCCGACCGTTCAAGAGCCGGTGTCATACAAGCAAGCGCTGAGGAGTCCCCAATCGGGGGAGTGGGAGGCAGCTATCAAGAGCGAGTACGACTCACTTGTATCTCGGAAAACCTGGACATTGGTCCCTTGTCCTGCCGGTCGCAAACTCGTAGATTCCAAGTGGGTGTTCAAGCTGAAGCGCGATGCCAATGGACAGATTGCAAGGTACAAAGCAAGACTTGTGGCTCGCGGGTTTACTCAGGAGAAGGGTGTGGACTACCACGAGACCTTCGCTCCCACAGTGAGGGTGATTTCTATTCGAACGTTGCTCGCGCTTGCTGCTTATAATGATTGGGAGGTGGAGCAGCTTGATGTGGTGACGGCATTTTTGGAGGCCGATATCGAGGAGGAAATCTACATGAGGCAGCCGGAAGGATTCCGTCACTTCGACATCAATGGAGAGGAGCGAGTGTGCTTGTTGAAGAAATCATTGTATGGCCTCAAGCAAGCTCCAAGGAACTGGAATAAGACCATCACAACATGGCTAGAGGAGTATGGCTTTACCCAATCCAAGGTGGATCCCGGCATTTACGTCTTTATCAAGGAGGGTGAGCTTTATGTCTTGGCGTTGTACGTGGACGACAGCATCATCGTCGGACCAGCGGGTAGCTTCATCGTTGGGTTCAAGTCGGCTTTCGGCGAAAGGTTCAACGTGCAAGACCTCGGTCCAGTGTCTTGGTTGCTTGGCATGACAGTCGAGCGTGATCGTGGCAGCCGCACCATCAGGATTGGACAACAGCAATACGTCTTAGATATGTTGGAGCGCTTCAACATGATGGGCTGCAAGCCAGTGGGCTCACCTATGGCGGTCGATGCTTTGAGCAATTGTGTGGAGACGTCGACATCAAGGTTGCCTCCCGGTCTAGTGCCGTACCAAAGCTTGATCGGTAGCTTGTTGTATGCTTCCGTAAGCACACGGCCCGACATCACCATGGCTGTTAGCCACCTTAGTAGGTACATGTCCGACCCCTCTCAGTCACATTGGGAGCAAGCCAAGAGGGTGCTTCGCTACCTCAAGGGGACCGCAGAGTCGGTGTTGATGTACGGTGGCGCACCCTCATCAAAGGTGGTAGGATGGTCAGATTCTGACTACGCGAGTGATATTGGCGAGCGGCGCTCTCGCACGGGGTATGTGTTCATGCTCAACGGTGCAGCGGTGAGTTGGAAAAGCCAGCGGCAACAAACTGTGGCGTTGTCGACAGCGGAGGCAGAGTATATGGCGCTGACTGCGGCCACTCAGGAGGCGATGTTTTTGAAGCAACTACTCCACGAGTTTCACCAAGACTCCGGGTCTCCCATCACAATTCACGAGGACAATCAGAGTTGTATTGCACTCAGCAAAAATAGCATGACGACCGGACGCAGCAAGCACATGGACGTGAGGTACCACTTTTGTCGGGAGAAGGTGGAGAGCGGAGACATCGAGGTGCAATATTGTGCGACGGAGAACATGCTTGCTGATGTGCTTACCAAGCCATTAGTGAGTGCAAGGCATAGCAAGTTGTGCAATGCCATCATGGGATTGCCTGCGTAGCAAGGGGGAGTGTTTCGAGACATGGTTTTGTGTGATAATCAAGTTGCTACACAGCAATGTTGGTCAAGTAGCATCGTGATAGTACGGCTGTGACTCAGCACTATGAGATGATAAGCCAATCAACAATAGAGAGGATTAGGTTGCTGATGGTGGCAAGTTGCTGAGCGTTAGATATCATCTAAAGGCTCAGAATATATGTTGGCGTGTGCTCACCACAAGGTGAGTGCGTGTCCTGTGATAGGCAACTGCTAGGCACTTGCTGAGGGTGAGATGACATGCAGTGTCACTCACCGAGTGTAAGCATTCCTTATTGCCCCCTCAACTTTGACACGAAAGTAAACATATCGGAGGGCCCGAGCGGAAGGCCTTGACGCTAGTCGTTTCATATGTTGCTTTAAAATGCCCCCCGTACATGGCTTTCTACCATTTGATCTCGCAATCGCAGCTACCGGCACCACTCTGAATAGCCACCTAATTGGCACGGCTATATGGGTATTAGGGCCACCACGTTGAGGTGGGAATGTCGCCGGCGGATATGCGTGCGCACCGCGTCCGGGGTCGCCGCCGCTGCGCTACCGGCGGCGGCGCCCAAAAGTTCGTTTGTAGGTATATGTATATGCTTAGTTGTTGTAAGTAATACCTTCTATTATTAGTTGCAGATAGCTATTGTATGCTTTTCTACATATGATTAATACATGTCTAGATCGGACATACCGATACCCAGTTTGATTCGGTACAGAGCTATCGCTAGGCTACAACTTCTCACTTCCTTTGTCCCGACTCACTCCTCACGCCTCGGGCTGGTTGTCTCTGTGACTATCCTATTTGCATGACTGTGACTATAACTACGTATGCGTTAATTACCTTCCATACTAAACGTGTATGCACAGTTCAACAAGTTATGGGCCCCCGCCTCAAGTCACTCACGCGCGGCAACTTTTTTCGGCGAGCGGTGATCGACAACTCTCCCGCGAAAGGCAAGTTTACATAGTAATATAGTACTTTTCACCATGTAGTCGGCGGTATCGCCATTATAAACTGTGTTTCAAACCCACTTCGACGCCCCACCTAAATCAGCTGCCCGAGGACGTCGGTCAGCCACCCACACAGACGCACTCGTCGTGTGTGGACATGGTGCATACAAGTCCAAGCTCGGGCCCCGCCGGCGGCGCAGCGGCGGCGGCCCCGGAGGGGGGTGCGCTCGCATGCCCGTCGGCACTTACCTCTACCTCCACGCGGTGGGCGCTGGTAACCCCGTAGCCGTGTCATGCATGGCACGGTAGGGGGCTAAACGACGTACCAACAGCTGCAATCTGCGGAATCAGCTGCTGTCGGGAAGCCATGTACGGTGGGTTTTGGAAAAATATAATATCCGTACACCAACACATGGATCTCCCGCTCGGCCAGCCCGATATGTTCTTTTAGCGACTAAATACTCTCAAACACTCTCCCGTCCTGACGGGAGCGATGTCTGCGGAATGTTTTTTGGCAAAGAAGGGTACGGACGGAACAGCGGTGGGACGAGGGTGTTGGAGTTGGCGGCGGACAGTTGGGAAGCAACGCTAGGGCACGGCGCTCGCTAGCAACCGCCAGCCTTGCGAGAGATTTATGTCTACCCTGGGGGCGAGGCACGATGCTACGCAAGACGGAGGAGGGTCGCGGTCGGAGGAGCGACACGGTCTGGCGGCGGCGATCCTTAGGATCGACCGCCGCCGGAAAAACCCGGTTCGGGGGGCTCTTGGAAAATATTCCCGTACCCAACATCTTTTGTGGTTCGGCGACTCGATCCATGTGTCCGACCCACCTCTCCCCTAGTCGGTACCCGGTTATTGACAGGCTGCCTCAGGCACAATGCCTAGGGTTATCGAAACGGCACACTGCTCGTAAAGGCGCCCCCCTAACAACGTAAACCACCGGGGGAGGGTACGGACGGCAAAGCGCGATCATATGGGTGTTGGAAACATACGGAACAAGGACACGGGACTTGAGAACATCTGGAACGGGGGCAGGAGAGCCAGCCGGACACCGTTTGCAGCTTAGTTATTTTCTCTTCCCAGCCCCCGAAGGAGGAGGGAAGACTCGGCTAGGTCGCGCGCTGCGTCGGGAGGAGCACCTACTATCTCGGGCGGGGATGAGCACGGATCGGAACGGGACCGACGAAGATTTGAGCGAGGGGTTTTTTCACATGCCTTTCCCCCTAGCTCCGGCACGACCGGAGTCGCACGGTACCCGAGGTAAGGCACGTTCGCCTCGACTAGCTCAAGTTGACCAGCCTCGCTGATTAGCATCCCCGAAGCGGTTGGAGCATGCCGCGTATCGTGGAGACTAGCGACACTTTTTTATTACATATTGTATCCAAAAAAATACGTATAGGTCAGAAATAATAAATACCTCGATACGTGTATGTTTTAGACGGTATCGTCACTGCCCATGGAGAGGTTGGGATTAGTGGTTCACGGTCTAGCCCCTAGCTTAATAAGTCCACTAGGCACAAGCGGGGGGGCCCAGAGACAGCAACCGGTTAATTATGGTATTGTTGTAAACAATTTCATTTCATTTCCAAGCTCGAAATTTGAAATTTGAAATTAAACACTCCAATACCAGTAAAACCGGCTGGAGTCTCTGGGCCCCCCCTTTTGCTATGCCATACATGACTTAGAAGCGTGAGGTAGACCGTTAACCACTAATCCCAACCTCTCCAATGGCAGTAACAGCGTAATAATTTTGTAATCAAGAAAAACAGATCTAAAAATAAATCCACTTGTCGAGAAATGCAAAACTAAATTGCTGCTCGACCTTCACGATGCACGGCCCGCTCCCGCCGAACCGGGGTGTCGACCGGCCTAGGCTTGCAAAAACCCCTCCTCGCGCGGTCGCTCGTCGATCCCGCCGCTCCATCCCGTAAACCCCGCCCCAAGGTCTTGCCGCGTCCACCGACGCGGCGGTCCTCCGTGTCGAGGTCCCCCATCACCTCGAGGAAAGGAGGGGGGGACCGAGACACACAGACATAGAAAAAACTAGCGCTCCTGCCTCCGCGCCTGAATTTTCCCCGCTCACTTCCCCGCTTTTTTCTCTGTCTGGTACCCGGGTACCTGTCGGTTTTCCGGCATGTGGCCGTACCCTCCCCCCTCTGATCGCGCGTCCACCGAGCAGCCTTTTCTTGAGCGGGGGCCTCCGCGCTCACCCGGGCCCACGCTCAAGGACCCCTAGGAGTATGAAGGTCTGTCGGGGTAGTGGGTGTCGAAGAGGGGGGGGGGGGGGGGGGCAGGTCACCGTAGCCGGATCCGGCGGGCCGCGGGCGCCCGGAATTAAACAAAACCCTCCGTGCCGGGTTTTCCGGCGGCGCCGACCCAAAGGGTCGTCGCCGCCAGATCGTGTCGCTCCTCCCGTCGCGACCGTCCTCCTTGCCGTCCCAGCTAACTCCCCCCCCCGGGAGATGACGCTGGACGACGTAGCGGCGTGCTAGCGAGCGGCCTTCCCTGGTGCTGCTCCCCAACTAGCTCGACGCCGGGTACGGACATTGTTTTTGTATCCGAAAAAGCCCTCCGTACATGGCTTTCCGGCGGCGGCTGATCCTGAGGATCGCCGCCGCCTCATATAGCCGCTCCTCCGTCTGCGACTAGCCACCGGCCTGTGCCATGTCTTGCCTCACCCCTCGGCAAGGTTCGACCGGCACAGGGCTGGTCGACGGCTAGCGAGCGCCCTTTCCTAGCGCTGCTTCCCGGCTGGCCACCACCAGCTCCAACACCCGCCTCCCACCGCTGATCCGGCCGTACCCTCCTCGCCATCAAACGCTGCCGTAGTACAAGCCACACCCCTCAAAGGAAGGCAGTATCTAGGAGTATCTGTACGCGAAAAACATATCGGACGGGCCGAGCGGGAGATCTTGGCGCCAGTAGTGCACAGAAATTATTTTTCAAAAGCACTATGTACTGGGCTTTCCCGACAGCTGCTGATCCCACGGATCGAGCTGTCGGCCCTCTTAGCCCCCTACCGTGCCAGGCTTGGCACGGCTACGGGGTTTCCAGCGCCCACCACGGGGAGGTGAGGGGATGCCGACGGGCCTGCGAGCGCACCCCCCTCCGGGGCCGCCGCCGCTGCGCCGCCGGCGGGCGCCTCCAAGCTCGAGAAGGGGGGGGGGGGGGTGGCGCACTTGTGAGTTATTACGCATACACATGGTGGACGACAACCCTAGCAATCTTTTATATTATACTCCCTATTATTAGAGAGCCAACCACCAGCGCGACGCTGCACATGTTTTGGTCGTGGCTGCAACTCATGCCCCACATTGGGTGGAGGATACAGAAAAGGCTCTTTGAGACGCCCCGGGGCATCATACCGAAGGGCCGTCGGGCAACATGCCGTGTCTGTGAAACAACGCTTAGGCACAAGTGCTACTAATGGTTGTTTACCACTTCTTGTCGCTACCTGTCGGCGCCGCCGTTCACAATGGCACCGAAACTCCGCTCACCGGAACAACTCGTTGACACCCCTGACGACCGTGAAGAGTAGTCTTCCCGTCAACGCACTCGGGACTCCCCACCCCCCCGGATGTACTCTCGCTCGTACTGGAGGAAATTGCCCTTATCAACGTCCGTATGGACGCACATGCGGTAGAGACTACCGTTTTGCGCCACCGTAAGGCACTGCGCGACACACCTCTAGTCAAGAGCTCCACTCCAGTCCAACTACCCCCCACCACCACACCCGATCTTCAGTCATCACGAGCCCCCACCGGTCCCGCACATCCCTCTTGGCCATCCCTACCATCAGCGCTGCCGTGGCGCCTTGCCGCCCCCGTACGGTGGCCCACAACTCTAGCATGGCCATCCCCAAACCCCAAATGGGCAATCACCCTATCCCGGTGGTCAACAGTTTGCCCACGCACATCGTGGCGGCAGCAATGGACGCGGGGGCGCCGCCCCACCATTGACCCAGTGGTCATCGGACGTGCAATGCACGAAGCCACCGGCTTTGACAAGGAGTCAATCAACCGCTCCATGAAGGTGAGTGTTCCCACTATGGATCCAAACACCGACTTCAGGCAATGGAAGAGGAATTTCCTTATATTCATGTCCCTCAAGGGTGCATATCTCACTCCACACCTTGCCATCCGAGAATCCGGCGTCTGGCTCGACGAGGCAGCGCAAACTTGTGCCCTTTTATTGCGCGTTACCATCGAGAACAAGCGCACCGACCAAGCCGCCAAGTACATCTATGTTGCTCGCCCTGACAGCGCGCCATTGCAACTTGGGACATCCCATGTGAGCGCATGGATGTCGCTCGTTCCCACGCTCCATTGCCATGCTCAACAACCTTATACTTCGATAGCGCCCAAGCCTTTGACGACTACAAAGTGACATGTAAAATGACAATCGCTCAGCTGCTATCCACCCTCACAACACGTGCCTCCTAGTGTTGCGTGGCATTTCTAGCACCGGCCACTTTGGACACGCCAAGCAGTGCTTCATCAACGCTTTCGACACCAACTACCTCTTGTCCGCAAACGAGGTGATGGCCAACATGTAGTCTAGGCGTTCACACAGGTTATCCCTGGCTGCAATGGCGCAGTCGGGACGTGCATGCGACACGCACTTCACGGCATGGTCAGCGCGCTTGTTGTGTAGGCGTAGTGTTGGGTATGTTCATCTTGCTAGACGCCCGACTCGCGGATGGCCATCAGAGGGATTCGGTACGCTGCCTTATGGGAGAGGAAGTTTAGAAAGTTCTTGTTCCATTGCTTAAAGTCCGAGTTGGGCCCCATGGTGGGGACTGACATCTTCATGGACCGGTTGAGGGCGTCTTTATTAAAACCGGTTGCTTCATGGGCATCACGGCCGATGACCACCGGGTCAATGGTGGGGCGACGGGTCGCCACGGCTGTTGTGAGCACCACGCTGGGCAAGAGGGGAATGCCGGCCAAGAAAGTGATGAGGCGGGCCACCATGAAAGGGAGAGTGGCCGGACACTACAATTGGCGGACCGCACGGGTGCGGGTGCCCACGGGAGTTGAAAACGTGGTGCGGCCGTGCATTTGGGAAGCGGGGTCCCTACGTTGGAGGGGCACAGCCGAGATGGGGGAACGATGGAGGTGGTGGGAGGGGGTTCATGGAATGGTCGTTGCGCGGTGGTTCGAGCTGCGCATCGCGACGGCGCAGGACGACCAAGGGGTCGGCAGCAGGAGCAGCAGCAGCGTCGGCCGACTGCACGTCTAGGCGTGCGTTTATGAGCGCCATTTGCTCCAGGACTGGCGCGAACGTAGTATGGGTCGGAACGAGCGAGCTCATTTGAGAGCGGGGGTCAGGGGAATTTGAAGGCGAAACAAGTGGAGAGTCGGCGAGACGAGTTTTGGGTGCCATCGCGGCAGACGGAAAAACAAACAAGACGACCGGCAGCGGTTAGAACCGCTAGCCGGACTCGTGCCTAACTGTGGTTTCACAGAGACGGCATGATGCCCGCCGACCTCTCGGCATGTTACCCCGGGGTGTCTCAAAGTACCTTTTCTGTCTCCTCAACCATGTGTGGGGCAAAAGTCTAGGCCACGACCATGTCAAGTGCAGCGATGCGCTAGCGGCTGACTCGCTAAATGAATATATAAGTTATTAAAGCTAGGGCTGTCGTGCACCCCGAAATTGAAATTGTCCACAACAATACCGGCAGACTAGACCGGCTGTTGTCTATCGGGCCTCTCTACCGAGTCATTCAGGATTTATAAGCGAGTTTAGCCCGGGTCTCTTCGACCAAGTACACCTATCGACACACCTAGCTTCAATGTGTGTCAACGCTCTTCGGGAGTTAAAGAAGTGTAAGCAATCGCAGCAATTGCCACGCCCCCCCCCGCCTACGCAGTAACAACGTAATAATTTTGCAATCAAGAAAAACAGATCTAAAAATAAACCCACTCGTCGAGAAATGCAAAACTAAAATGCTGCTCGACCTTCACGATGCACGGCCCGTTCCCACCGAAACGGAGTGCCGACCGGTCTGAGACGGACGACGGGCAAGCCTAATCTAGCTCCCGCGTTACTTCGGTCTTGCCGAAGATAGGAGGGGAGAGGCTGGCAGAAAACCCCTCCTCGCGTGGTCGCTCGTCGATCCCGCCGCCGCATCTCGCAAGCCCCGCCCCAAGGTCGTTGCCGCGTCTACCGATGCGACGGTCCTCCTTGTCGAGGTCCCCCGTCACCTCGAGGGCAAGTGGGGGGGACCGAGACACACATACATAGAAAAAATGGGCACTCTTACCTCCGCGCCTAAATTCTCCCCGCTCATTTACCGGTTTTTCTCCGTCTCGTACCCGGTGCATGTCAAGTTGTCCGGCATGTGTCCGTACCCTCCCCCCTCGGATCGCGCGTCCACCTATCAGACTTTGTTGAGGTTGGGGCCTCCGCGCTCACCCGCCCCCCCCCCCCCCCCCACAAGGGTCTCGTCTATCCAGGTAGTGGGTGTCACAAAGGGGGGAGGGCGGTCACCGTAGCCGGATCCGTTGGGCCGCGGGTGCACGGAAGTTAGTCAAAAACCTCCGTACTAGATTTTCCGGAGGGTCGTCGTCGCCAAATCGTGTCGCTCCTTCCGTTGCGACTGGCCTCCTTGTCGCCCAAGCTTGCTCCTCCCCCCGGGAGATGTAGCTTGTCGACGTAGCGGCTCGCTAGTGAGAGCCATGCCTTGGTGTTGCTCCCCAATTAGCTCGACGCCGGGTACGGACATTAGTTTAGTTTCCAAAAAAACCTTCCGTACATGGCATTCCGGCGGCGGCAGATCTTGAGGATCGCCGCCGCCTCACATAGCCGCTCCTCAGTCTGCGACCGGCCACCGGCATGTGCCATGTCTTGCCTCACCCCCCGGGAGGTTTCGACTAGTACATGGTTGGTCGACGGCTAGCGAGGGCCCTTTCCTGGCGCTGCTTCCCGGCTGGCCACCATCTGCTCCAACACCCGCCTCCCACCGATGATCCGGCCGTACCCTTGTTGTAATCAATACTTATTGGTTACTAGTTATCAAATACCTATTGTAAGCTAGTCTAGATGTATTTAGTACATGCCCTGACCAGGCACAACTGTACACTAGACATTGGTCTAGTGTGTCGATATGGAGCTGTCGCTAGACTTCAGCTTCTCACTTCCTTTGTTCCGACACCAAGCCTCAGGCTGGTTGTCAGTGTGACTGTCCCTTAGTGTGACTATGACTGTAACTGAGTATACTCTAGTTACCTTCCATATTGAACGAGTTTGCAGTGTTGTACAGGTTATGGCCCTCCCCGTGCCAAGCCTGGCACGGTAGGGGGCTGAACGTGGTACCGACAGCTGCGATCCGCGGGATCAGCTGCTCTCGGGAAGCCTGGTACGGAGGGTTTTGGAAAAACATAATATCCGTACACCAACACATGGATCTCCCGCTCGGGCTATCCGATATGTTTTTTCAGCGACTAAATACTCACGGATACTCTCCCGTCCTGACGGGAACGAGGTCTGCGGAATGTTTTTTGGCGAAAAAGGGTACGGATAGATCAGCGATGGGACGAGGGTGTTGGAGCTGGCGGCGGGCAGATGGGAAGCAGCGCTAGGGCGTGGCACTCGCGAGGAGTCGCCAGCCTTGCGAGAACTTTTAGTCTCCCCTAGGGGAGAGGCCTGAAGCTACGAAGGACGGAGGTGGGTCGCAGCTGGAGGAGCGGCACGGATTGGCGGCGGAGGTCCGTAGGATCACCCGCCGCCGGAAAAACCCGGTACGGGGTTTTTTTTGGATAAATATTCCCGTACCCACCATCTTTTGAGGAACGGCGACTCGATCCCAGTGCTCCACAACCCCTCGTCTAGTCGGTACCCAGCTATCGACAGGCTGCCTCAGGCAATGTGCCCCGGGTTATCGCAACGGCAAATTGCTCGTATAGGCGGCCCCCTAACAACGTAAACCACCGGGGGAGGGTACGGACGGCATAGCGCGATCATATGGGTGGTTAAAACAGACGGCAAAAGGACAGGGGACATGAGAAATTTGGCTCGGAGGCAGGAGAGCCAGCCGGACACCGTATGCAACTAGCTAATTTCTCTTCCCAGCCCCCGCATGAGGAGAGAAGGCTAAGCTAGGTGGAAAGTCGCGCCGAGAAGAGCGACTAATATCTCGGACGGGGTTGAGCACGGATCGAGACGGGACCGACGACGACATGAGCGAGGGGGGTTTTTCACCTGCCTTTCCCCCTATCTCCGGCACGACCGGAGTCGCAGAGGAGCCGAGGTCAGGCAGGTTCGACTCGTCTAGCTCAAGCTGGCCAGCCTTGCTGATCAGCGACCCCGCAGCGGCAGGAGCAGGCCGCGTGTCGTGGAGACTAGCGACATCTTTTATTTCATAATGTTTCCAAAGAAAAATACGTATAGATAAAAAAATTAGTGAATATCTGGATACGGGTGTGTTTTCGACGGTATCGTCATTGACGTTGGAGAGGTTGGGATTAGTGGTTCACGGTCTACTTCACGCTTTTAAGTCCAACATTGTTGAGCGTAGCACAGGGGGGGCCCAGAGATAGCAGCCGGTTTTTACTTGTATTGTTGTAAACAATTTCATTTCATTTATGGGCCCCCACTTCAAGTCACTCACACGCGACCACTTTTTTCGGAGAGCTGCGATCTCCGACACTCTCACGGAAGGCAACGCCCTTATTGCTAGTTTTTTATATTTAGTACTTAATCCTTGTATTCGGCGTAAACCCCGCCAATACTCACATGCTACTCCCGGTAAGCACCACCTAAGCCGACAGCTCGAGGACGTCGAACATCCACCCACACAGAGCGAACTCGCTCGGTGTGGACATGGTGCATATATGCCCAAGCTGGACTCGGGGGGGGGGCGCACTAGAGGGTGAATACGCATACACATGGTGCACGACAACTTTAGAACCGCGCGAATTAGTCTCGGCCGGGCCGAACACTTCGCCGTCATGTGGTTGTCTTTGGCTGTGACTTGTGTCCCGCACTGGGTGGAGGATACGGAAAATATGCTTTGAGACACCCCGGGGCATCAGGCCGAGCAGGGGCCGTCGGGCATCACGCCGTTTCTCTTGAATTCACCGTTAGACACAAGTTCTGCTAGTGGATATTTCCACTGCCTTGGCGCCAGTACCTCGTCATGCCCGCTAAATAGTAGAACCCGGGAAAGGCCTCGCAGCCTCGTGATCCATAGGGATCGTCGAGGAGCTCCTTAGAGACTCCCTCGCCTCCCCCGGACTCAACTCCTACGGACGCGCTCATGGAACAACTGGCCATCATTACCAGTCGGCTGGATGCACAAGCTGCTAACACTCGTCAACTCATGCAGCGTGACGCGCTGCGCGATCATCTTGCGCCCATTGCTGTCGACCGGCCGTTCCTCCCTCCAGCACCTCCTCTTGCTCTACCAATGTTCCCGCATGGCCCACCTAGACACCCCTCCGTG
>JAPMLY010001327.1:0-47500 GCA_026401115.1 Tetraselmis chui
AGGAGGGGCCATATGGTGGCCGCGTGGTCCATATGTTGGGAGAGTAGTGCAGTAAATTTCGAGGTTAGGGTGTCGAGGGTATCTGGAGAGGACATGGAAGGGGTGGTATTGAGCTTCATCCTAAAATCCTGCCAGTCCATCTCCAAACTCACGGGGTCCAACACCTCCCTCTCTATCCCAATTCGCCTTCTCGCCGCAGTCCTCACCGAACCCACAGTCAATGTCCACAACCGCCTCCCCGTCACAAACCTCAACCCCAAACAAGCATCCCCCCCCACCACTCTCCACCCCTCATGGGTCCCCCTCCTCACTTCACACCTTCCCCGCCCTCCTCACACCCTCTCCCCCTTCACCCACTCCTCCCGCACCAACACCTCCACCCCCACTGCACCCATCACGCACATAGACACAGAATACCTCACCCCCTCAGACCACCATTCCCCCCCTGCGACGTGACGCGAATCATCTCCCAACACAAAGACACAGAATACGGACAAACCCAATACATGGTCGAATGGGCCCCGGAACACCTCACGGAATGGGATATACAACTCCAACTGGACGACGGCTTCCGACTCATCTCTTCCACCCCCACCTCGGTAAACCTACCCACCCCCACCCCCGCAGATTGCTCCATATGTCACAACCCTCTGCACTTAGAGCCCACCTCCACCTGCAGCACATGCCCGCACTTTGCCGTCCATTCCCAATGCCGCCCTGCCTTAGGCCCCGACACATGGCAATGCGACTGGTGCGCTCGCGGCAAACAACACGACCTCACCCGTCTCCACGAGGTCCAGTGGGCGCCTTGCCTTCAACTACACGACACCATCAGTGAGACACCCTCCGGCCCCACCGCCCTCACCGCATTTAACTCCGGCTTTGTCCCATCCACACCACCCATTCTGCCAGAACCCGGACCCCCACCTTGGACACACCGCCTTATCACATTCAACCACAACCCCATGAACCCTGACCTCGACATGCTCCCTACCGGTACATTCACCATCCACACACACCCCTCACTTCACGATACCACCATACTCTGCACTCCCGACGGCCGCGCAGTCACCACCCTTAACGGCCCCCGCGTCCGCCACCTATACCAACTCTTTCGCCCCGACCTCTCCGATCATACATTCGAAGAGGAGGTCTACAACCTCCTCACTCGACTAGGCTCCCGCTCAGAAATCCACTCTCCTACACCCGCCACCACCACCAGCAACAGATGGGCCACCAGAGAAGACCTCCTCTCGGCTCTCCGTCACACATTCCACATCCATACAGAACTCTACTCAGACCCCCTCAATAAATCCATCCACTCGCACACCTACCACTCACTTTACCCCGAAGACATAGTCTTCTCATCCAGCGGCAGCAATGCCCCACACACATGGCAAGGCACCAACATCGCCAACCCCGAATACGACCACGAATGCATGCGCCGAGCCATGGAACATGCAATCACCAGCGCACACCGCACAACCTCACACACCCCCAGCGCTACCATCCTCATACTCCCCCGTTGGGAACACACACCATACCGCCACTCCAAGTATATCAACTCCCCCTACACACATCACCTATACACCCTTCCCAACGACGCGAACACCTTCCTACCCCCCGACCAACACACAGGCCACCCCACCCCTACCCCTTTCGGCACACGCTGGATGGTCGACATCTACCTCGTCGCTAACTCCCTCGCACTTCCCTCCCTACCCTCACACACAGCCATGACCGCACTCCACAACACCCTCGAGTCCATATACGACACACACCTCCCAAGCCCCACCATCACCATCCCACCTCCACACCTCACCGACTCCTACTCACCTCACTCCGCAGGCATATACCATTTCCCCCCCAACCCCACTCACCCCCTTACCTACCCCCTCCACGAACGCACACGACTGACATACTCCCCCACCACAGGAACTCTTGCTTGGAATTGGCAGGACTTCGTATACACAGACGGCTCGAAAAAAGGAGGCAGCTCCCCTCTAGGGGCCGCAGCCACCCACCCAGCCTCGGACACCAACATCAAAATCCTGGTGAACTCTACCCCTCCCTCCCATACTATCAATCGAGCCGAACTAGCTGGCATTGACATAGGCCTCCAACTAGGCCATACCCACCTCCTAACTGACAGTGCGTGCTCCCTCCGCCTCATACAAGGATACCTTAACTGCCCCTCCGCTTATAGGCATAACATCCACCGCGACACACTCCTCTCCATCACACGCACCATCATAACCCGCTGCAACGCAGGCATCCGCACACATCTCGGCAAAATTAAAGCACACAACCACTCACTCGGCAACGACCTCGCAGACGCACTCGCTAACCAAGTAGCAGATGGTCAACCACCCAACACCACATACAACACAGGCTCGGACGTGTCCATTGGTCACTGGACCTGGCCTTACACCTTCATACCACAGACTCAAGGGACACCCATACCCTACATATACACCAACCTCAAAGCCGACGCACACACCCACAGCTGCAAACACACACTTACACCCCTCTCACAAACATCCAAACACGGCGCCCTCCTCGCCAGCGCCGCGGCAGACGGCGCCGACTTCACCTTCCACAAAAAACTCACAACACTCACCAACACCCAATTCACCCACAAACAAGAATTCATATGGGGCGTCCACAACACCCGCCTCCTAACACACAACCCCACCATGCGCTGCCCCATGTATGGACAATTCACCAGCAACGGCCACATGGCCGGTAACTGCCCATCCATGTCTGGCCTAAGACATGACCGTCACAACAGCGCGCTCCAACTCCTACTATCCCTCCTGGAACGTCGCAACGGAGGTCGCTGGGAGACTATCATTGCAGACTTCGGTAACAAGCCCATCAAGTCTTTCACCCGCCCCACCCCCACCTACACCCCTCTTGACTGTCACCCCCCGCCCCCCACCCACATGCCTACCCGCCTTGTTGACGCAAACGAAGGTCTCTCGCCCGACTCCCTAACCTCGTGCCCCGCTATCCTCCCCCCCGAAATCCTCCCGCCTGCACTCCGACCCCCGGCGCACAAATCCGATTCCATACGCCTCCTCGAACCTCGCTTCGTCGGTTACAACAACGGCCGCCGCCGATACTCATCTATCAGGAAAATACAGATAGGGGAGTGGAAATACTGCACCGACCACAACCTCTCACACACAGCTCGCTTGATTAGGGAGAAATACACACCCCTCGCAAATGCCATCCGAAACCACTGGCCAGGTACCGAAGTCGACATCCTACCCATAGTCATGAGCCGCACGGGCACACCGCACTCATCCACCATAGCAAGTCTCACCTCTCTCCTCACCCTCCGCACCGACCCTCCCGACAAACTCATCACCAAAGCACGACTCGACACATCTCGCATCCTTTCCACACTCCATGAACATACCGTCCAATGGCTGCATTATCTCCTCCTTGTCTACCGCACTAAATCACGCACGACCACTCGCCGAGCCTCCGCATAACGCACCTCCCCTAGCCATTCATGCACACCACCTTTAACCCGCTTCAGACCCTCCCCGGGGGGGAGTAAAACCCCCGACCACACTTGGAGAGGTTGGACATAGGTGGTTCACGGTCTAGCCCTGACTTGTAAGTTCCTTGTATGGCATAGTTGGGAGGGCCCAGCGACAGCAGCCGACGCATCCGGCTTTTTGGTAAAAACCGGCGCATACGGTACATGTTGTAAACAATTTCAATTTCAATTTCAATACATGTTTACGATTGTGTCTCTGCTTGATTTGACGGTGAGGGTGTGATGAGCAGGCGGTTGTGGATAGTATCGAGGGGTTCTGTGAGGATTGCGGCGAGAAGGCGAATGGGGATTGAAAGTGGGGTGGTGGACCCCGTGAGTGTGGAGATGGATTTGCAGGATTGGAGTATGAAGGAGGATGAGGTGGCGCGGAGGAGGACTTGTGGCCATGTGGTTATGTTATTTTTCCAGAGGGGAGTGAGGCGGGGCAGGAGGGAGGCGTGTGTTTTGCGGGGAGAGAATTCACAGTATGTTTGTTTGTATGTTTGAGGGTCAGTGATGTGTGTGACTTTGTCTCGGAGTGAGGCGCGGAGTGTGGAGGCAATGGGGCTGGTGAGGGAGAGTGGAGGGATGTTGTGGAACATGGTGTCCGCGTCGCGTTGGGCTCTCACTAGGCATTTGAGTGTGGGTGGGGTGTAGCGGCCTAACATGATGGATTCAGTGGGCCAGTGGGAGTATGCGGTGGAGATGGTGCGAATGTGTGCTCGGGCCATGTGGCCTCGATATCCTGGGTTGTTCATTATTTTATGTAGGTGGCAAACATTGAGTTGTGCTGCGTGGGCTTTGAGGGAGGGGAGGCCGTATCATAGGTCTGAGGTAGGGCGGTGGAGGGCGGTGCGGGGGAGGTTACGTGCCGAGGAGACGGCGGAGCGGAGTGCGCGGCATATTTGTCCTTCGAGGGTGTCGAGTTGGGAGTCGGTGAAGAGGCCGAGCTGGAGGGTGAAGTGTTTGCCGATAAGGAGTCCACGGATGACCCTTACTCTGCGGGATTGTGTTAGTGGGGAGGTGGAGAGGGCGGTGATGAGGGTTGCGGTAGTACGTCTTAGTTCGTGCCTGTGCTTAGTGAAGGTGAGGGAGGTGTTAAGTTCGACCCCTAGGACGCGGTATGTGTCCGAGGGGCCGATGGAGGGGATGGGGACAGGGGCTCAGTTGATGGTCATGAACTGAGTTTGGAGGCGGGATGCGAGGAGGGCAATGTTGACAAGGGAGAGGGCGTTGCCCGAGCGCCAAAGGGCGCCGGTGATGCAGCATTTTCGGATGTTGACGGTCATACATGTGTAGGCGCTGAAGAGGGAGAGTTTCCGGAGTTAAATGGCCATGTTGGGGGCCGAGCCCGTGGCGAGGCTGAGGTCGTCGGCGAAGCCGTGTCCTAGGTATGTGGATGTGGGTTCTGTGGGGTCGACGTTAGTGGCTGGGGGGCCTGGGCGATAACCCTGGCTGCCCACCGTGAGCCAGCGGAGGAAGGGTTCAAGGAAGAGGGTGAACAGAAATGGGGAGAGGGTGTACCCCTGCAAGGTTCCTCGATTTATGCCGATGGAGGGAGTGGGGCCATATGGGGTAATGTAGTTGGTGGACGAGACCCCGTAGAGGTGTTCGCATGTGTTTACAAAGGTGGAGGGCATACCGAGTTGTCGCATGTGTTTGAACATTATGCGGTGGTGTGCTGCATTAAATGCGCCTTTGAAGTCCGCGTACATGAAGTAGATATCTTTATTGTGAAGTTTTGCGTCCTCCATCGTCATGATTATGGATGATAGTGCGTCGTGGATGCTGCGGTGTTGTCGGAATCCGTCTTGTTGGTCGCTGAGAATACCGCGGGTTTCGGCGTATTTCGAGCCTGCATCTTTTATTAGTGCTGTCCATAGCTTAAGGAGGTTGTTCATGAGGGCGATGGGGCGGTAGTTGTCGAGGAGGGTGGGGTCACCTTTCTTATGTAGCAGGCATGTTGTGCTGTGGCACCATTCAGGAGGGGTGTAGGACGTGTATGCGATGTGGGAGAGGAGACAAAAGAGGGCGGAGTGGGTCGCCGGGGGTAAGAATTTGATTATTTCGTTGGGGATACTGTCGGGGCCGGGGGCTTTGCCTGTGCCTAGCGAGTTAAGGGTTTTATCGAATGTGTCGCGGGTTATCATGTCCGCGAGGGTGAAAGAGGGGTCCCCGCGGGGTTCGATGGTAAAGTTGTCGGGGTTATCTGGGAGTTCCCATGGGGGGATGGGCATGTCGTGTGGGGTGGCGCGGCTGAGTTTGGTGGCGCAGTGAGAGTGTACCGCCTCTAGGACGGCGGAAGGAGAGGTTGCGGTAGTCTTATCGGGTTTGGTAATGCGGTGGAGGGTCGAGGTGGCGCTGTTGTGGGGAAGGAGGCCGCTTTTAGTTCTCAATAGGTGGTGAGAGGATTTAGGGCAGGTGTCGTAAGCCGTATTGGCGCGAGTTTTTATTTTCCTCAATTTATCTGTGGTTGTTGCTCTAAGGAGGTGGCGTATGCGTGCCTGGCACTGTTGTTTGATGGCGGTAGGGGTGAGATAGCCGGTTCTATTTAAGAGGGCTTGGGCGAGGGGTGAGGGGCCGATGTTGGTGCTACATCTGCGAAGTTTTCGGACGTGTTTGCGTGTTTTTTTATTTAGCGACATTTCTGGGGCTGGGGGTACGCGGGGGGGCGGGTGATCGGTTAATCATTCGGGTAGAGCAAGTCGGGCGGGCTAATCTCAGCAGGGGGAGAGCTGTCATTATCTCAGCGACGGGCGAGTCAAGCAGAGCATGGAGTGTGTAAAAGGGGGGAGGGAGAACGTGTGCGCTAGGGTCTACGGTGTGGTAATCGCAGGTAAGCGCGAGTGTATGTTGAGTTAGGCGGGTTCGGTGGGCTATCATGTAAATAAAAAAGGAAAGAAAAATAAAAAGAAAATGAAAAAGCGGAGAGGCACAGCGACAGGAGCGAGCGACGGATTGAGCGAGGGAGCATGGGGAGGACAGCCGTCGACAGAAGGGTTATGTAGGGGGGAGGAGGCGGGCGGGGAATTGGTGTCCGCTGATGGCCTCGAGTGAGGAGAGTGGGAGTCGTCGGCGTACGGATCGTGTCGGTCGGCGAGCGGCGAGTTCGGGCGAGAGGGAGCGTATAGGGCCGGCGCGACAGGCCAGGCAGCATGTGCAGCTCCGAATAGACTAGTGTAATTGTGAGGTAGGATGGTAGCACGAGGGGAAGAGGGGTGTCGGGGGTTAGTGATCAGGGCGGTGGTTAGTGTTGGGGCAAGAATTAGGCATGTAAAATATTTTACTCGGGAAGAAAACGCCATTCGCGTTACAAGATGATGCATTATTGATCGAACTCTACATCTCTGTGGCTAGGAAGCACTAAGGTGGGGAGAGGGTATCAATTTAAGTGCGCTGCTAACGAGTGTATCAGCGTAGGCTAGCGGGAGGGGACGTTGGGCGCTAGACTGGTCCTTTCTTTGGGACGGAGGGGGACGATCGCACCGGTATGGGTCGTCTGTGAGGGTTGACAAGTCAGCGGCCCGTCCTAGGTCAGTGGTTGACATGGGGGCGGCAAGGGCAAGAGGCGTCTGGAGTCCTATGACAGGTGAGGGTTCCAAAGCCGTATCCAAGTCTTGGGCGGATGGGGGTGGTTGGGGCACTGTGTTGAGTAGAGCGAGCGGATGTCCTGCGTGGTAGCTCCGGGGGTTGTAGGGTTCCGCGGTGGACGCATTCGCGGGCCGATCCCGCAATAGTATATGTATGTATGTGGGGGGGATGGTTAGAGTTTGGAGACATGTTGACCAAGTTGGGTTTTAAAGTTTGGTTTGTAGTGGAGGGTTCCGAAGCCGTGCCCAAGTCTTGGGCGGCTGGGGGTGGTTGGAGTACAAAGTTGAGTGGAGCGAGCGGACGTCCCGCGTGACGGCTCCGGAGGTTGTGCTGGTCCGCGGTGGGCGCATGCGCGGGCCGATCCCGCAATAGCATATGTCTGTATGTGGGAGGGTGGTTAGTGTTGGGGGACACAATGACCACGTTGGGTTTTAAAGTCGGCTTTGTAGTGTGGTTTCGAGTGGGTTGCGTGTGTTGGCGGCACACGACTAGGTCTGATGGGACATGGGTTTGGTGGATGCTGGCGGCGGACGTGAACGTCCGGACGCTCTGAGGGGAGCGGTGTGGTGCGCCGGTCCCGTGGAGGGGGGTTTTTGTAAGCGATGGCGGATTGTGAGGGTCCGCAGTTTTGTGGCTGGTATGTGCTTTGGTTTCAAAGTGGGTGGCGCGAGGGCTGTCGGGAGGACATAATTCGAATTTTGGAAAGCTGCGCCTTACTTTGTGTACCGTCTAGTGTCGCTACGGGTCCACTGACTTGGGTGAGCTAGGCTCGGGTGGGAAGATGTGGACGGTGCATGTTGTTCAACGGGCCCTATGTCCACTAGTCTGTCGCTCATTGGGAGGCCAGGCCCTGAGCGAAGACGGTCGGCGTTGCTCATTCAAGCTACCGACCCATCCCCGCTGTGTGGTTCATTAGTACTTTAGTAGTACTTTGGATCTTCTTACTGTCTTAAGTGACGGTAGGATACGTTCTTTCCTCCGACACACATTCATTCACAGAGGCACACACACCCACTCCTCATGCACACTCACTATCTAGCCCCACCACTACACCTTTGGTAGGGACCGTCTCTCGGACCCCGCCTTCACCACCACCCCCTCCCCACATCCACTCGACCTCACCGGACACAACACTCTATATTGCAACACCCCTACCCTCCTCATCCGATGGGGCCGACACCTCATGGAATGCAACGTCTCCAACCAATGGCACCTCGAGACCTCCGACTCCTCGATGATGGAAGCAGACGAGGACACCCCCTTCGACCTCGACTTCCTCCCCGACATCCAGCTCTCCACCTTACCTCCCCATCCAGTCACCGCCCTTCCGAGCGCCCTCCACCCCACCAAAATGCGCCGTTCCACTTCCCCGTCCACCTCCCCCGCCAACCCCACCGCCACCACTACCGACCCCTCCACCACGCCTCAAATCGCCCCCACCCACCATCACCGAAGACACCACCCACCCCATGGACTCCTTCTCATCCCCTCTCCTACACCAAGGCCCCGACCCCTCCCATACCCCCTCAACCCTCTCCACTACCCCCCCCCACCCACACCCACCCTCTTCCCCTCAACCCTCCTCTCCCACCCCCCCGCACACCCCCACCCCCACCCCGCTCGACCCCATGGACTCCTCCCCCCCCAACCGACCTCCCACCGAGCCCGCGCTTAAACTCTCCCCCCAACAAGCATCACTAAGCGCACACGGTCCCCCCATAAGAAGACCTCCCCCTCCCCCCTCCCGCCGGACCTCCCGCACCTCTAAAGCCCCACTTCCCACCCACCTCCACCCCTCCCCACCCCCCTCACACTCCGCCCAATTACCTCCCACCCTAAACAACCTCCCTTCCCTTCCCTCCACCCCACCCTCGCCCCCCTCCCCTCCTCCTCACAGGAATGCCCTGACTACGACCTCGAGGAAATACTAGAAGACGACCTCAAAGAGACACACATCCCTTCTTCAGTCCCATCCCCCGCAGGTTACCCCCGGCCGACAAGGCCGACCCCGAGGCCTAACTCTCCGAAGAACGGGCCTCACGGCCCAAAGGTTAGACCCCACCACCCCCCCTCCCCCCCCCCACACGCCCATACACCCGACATCGGCAGACATATTGTAACTACCTCGCTTCGGTCCTCACTTCCGTCTCACTTAAAATCACACACATACAACATCAAACTCCATAACTTCCTCTTTGACCTTAACCTTGAACATGGCCTCCCCAACCCCATCGGCACCCTCGACTCCTCCGCGGTGCTCTCCTTCCAGTGGGAATGCTACCAAGAACTAACCAACCTTTTAAAAAATGGAAATTGGAAATTGTTTACAACATGTGCCGCCAACCTGGACCGACTGCTGTCTCTCGGGCCACTCTACTTCGCCATACATGACTTATTAGCAAGTTGGGCCCGGGTATCTTCGACCATGTACACCTATCGACACACCTATCTGCAATGTGTGTCGACGTTCGGCGCCCGCCGGCGGCGCAGCGGCGGCGGCCCCGGAGAGGGGTGCGCTCGCAGCCCCGTCGGCACCTACCTCTACCTCCACGCGGTGGGCGCTAGTAACCCCATAGCCGTGCCAGTCCTGGCACGGTAGGGGGCTGAACGAGGTACCGACAGCTGCGATCCGCGGGATCACTAGCTGCCGGGAGGCCATGTACGGAGGGTTTTGGAAAAACATAATATCCGTACACCGGCACAAGGATCTCCCGCTCGGCTAGTCCGATATGTCTTTTTCGCGACTAAATACTCGGAGATACTCTCCCGACGATGGGGCGGGGGCGGCGTCTGCGAAATGTTTTTGGCGAAGAGGGGTACGGACGGATCGGCGGAGGGACGAGGGTGTTGGAGCTGGCGGCGGACAGCTGGGAAGCAGCGCTAGGGACGGCGCTCGCTAGCAATCGCCAGCCTGCGAGCGCCTTAGGTCTCCCTTGGGGGCGAGGCCTGATGCTACGCAGGACGGAGGCTGGTCGCAGCCGGAGGAGCGGCATAGTCGGGCGGCGGCGGTCCTTAGGATCGCCGCCGCCGCTGGTTTTTGGAAAAATTCCCGTACCCACCATCTTTTGAGGACCGGCGACTCGATCCCTGTGTTCTTCCAACCCCTTCCCTAGTCGGTACCCGGTTATCGATAGGCTCCCTCAGGCAGTGTGCCTAGGGTTATCGTAACGGCACACTGCTCGTAAAGGCGGCCCCCTAACAACGTAAACCACGGGGGGAGGGCACGGACGGCCACAGCGCGATCAGATAGGTGTTGGAAACAGACGGGAAAAGGACAGGGGACAGGAGAAAATCTGGCTCGGGGGCAGGAGAGCCAGCCGGACACGTTTGCAGCCTAGTTATTTTCTCTTCTCAGCCCCCGAAGGAGGAGAGAAGACTCGGCTAGGTGGCGAGTTGCGTCGGGAGGAGCGGCTAATACCTCGGGCGGGGTAGGTTGAGCACGGATCGAGCGGGACCGACGACGACCTATGCGAGGGGGATTTTTCACCTGCCTTTCCCCCCAAGCTCCGGCACGACCGGAGTCGCACAGGAGCCGAGGTCAGGCAGGTTCGCCTCGACAAGCTCAAGCTGGATAGCCTTGGTGATCAGCGACCCCGCAGCGGCTGGAGCATGCCGCGTATCGTGGAGACTAGCGACATTTTATTTTTCATAATGTATCCACAAAAAAAACGTATAGATCAGAAAATAATAAATACCTGGATACGGGTATGTTTTAGACGGTATCGTTACTGCCATTGGAGAGGTTGGGATTAGTGGTTTACGGTCTACCTCACGCTTAGAAGTCCAACAACGAGTTGAGCATAGCATAAGGGGGGGCCCAGAGACTCTAGCCGGTTTTATTGGTATTGGAGTGTTTAATTTCAAATTTAATTTCAAATTAATTTCAAATTTGTCGACGTTCCTCGGGAGTTAAACTGTAAGCAACCGCAGTAATTGCCACAGTCCCACCGCCTAAGCAGTAGCAGCGTAATAATTTTGTAATCAAGAAAACAGATCTAGATACAAATCCACTTGTCGAGAAATGCAAAACTAAACTGCTGCTCGACCTTCACGATGCACGGCCAGCTCCCACCGAACCGGGGTGCCGACCGGCCTAGGCCGGTCGGCGGTCGGGAGGGACGACAGGCCAGCCTAATCTAGCTCCCGCATGACTTCGGTCTTGCCGAAGGTAGGAGGGGAAAGGCTGGCAAAAAAACCCTCCTCGCGCGGTCGCTCGTCGATCCCGCCGCTCCATCCCGTAAACCCCGCCCCAAGGTCTTACCGCGTCCACCGACGCGACGGTCCTCCTTGTCGAGGTCCCCATCACCTCGAGGACAGGTGGGGGGGACCGAGACACACAGACATAGAAAAAACTGACAAAATACACATCCTACCGTCACTAAAGACAGTAAAAAGATCCAAAGTACTACTAAAGTACTACTGACGTAAAAAATATAGGGGATGGGTCGGTAGCTCGGATGAGCAACGCCGACCGTCTTCGCTCCGGGCTTGGCCTCCCTATGAGCGATAGACTGGTGACCACAGGGCCCGTCGGACGACGGGCACCGATCACCTCTCCCCACCCGAGCCTAGCTCACCCAGGTCAGTGGATCCGTAGGCACATCAGACGGTACACACTCCAAGGCGAAGCTCTCACAAATTTGAATTCGGTTCACATGCCGGAATCTGCGCCGCCCACATCACAAACACTCCGAGTACTCCGTCCAATACTACGACACTCGTACGTATCAAATAGATTACAAAAATCACCCTCCCACGGAGCCGGCGCACCATCGCGCGCCCCTCCGAGCGTCCGGACGTCCACATCCGACGCCCGCGAAAAACAAACCCAGGTCCCATCAGACCTGGTCGTGTGCCGCCAACACACGCCGACCACCTCTAACCCTCTCTCTCCCCACATCAAAAACACCAAAAACACTCACATCGACACCCTCCTGACGACCACCATGTCATCACCTTCCAACCTCCCGGACTCATACAAACAGGTCCTCCTTAAGGACCGCCCTACACCCCTCTTCGCGGACGACCACATCGGCCCCCGTAACTGCCTTGTGGGTCACCCACTCGCACCCTTCCTCACGGCCCCACAGCTCGCAACTGCAGATCACGGACGAGGCACGCCCCTAGAACCCACACCGGGCACAGGGCTTCAAACTCCCCTGGTCCTTTCAGCCCCGACGACTGCTCCCGACCTCGGAAGGGCCGTTGACCTCTCTGCTCGCCTGATCGACTCCTACCTCCTAACAGGCCAGTGCTCCACCGCCCCTCCCGACACTGCCAGCTTATGGCCCCACGGTGTGTTCCTCCCGGACACGCCGTCTTCATCACTCATGCTCATCTCCGCTTGCTCTCTTGCTCGACGCTGGCTTCTCGAAAAAGTTCACGCCCTAACCGATATCCCGGCCCGCGCGAGAAATATAATCGGACGGGATCTCGCCCATCGTGCGCGATGGACGGCCTCAATCACCCGCACTCCACACCCCGCCATGCCCCAGCAACTCGATCTCACTGCTCTACCCGTCGCACTCTCACATGGCCACCAGGAGGTCAGGCTGGACATCCCCACCTCCTGCATATCGGTTGGCCTGCTTTACCACCTCGCTTCACGCCAGCGTGAACTCCCGTCGGGAGGTCCGACGCCACCTCGCGCCGCCTCGGACTCCCAACTTCTAACCACACTGAGACAGCAGGAAATTCAGATTATCCGAGTAGTCGCCGTCCCCGCAATTTCAGGCCGCCGCGTGAAAATTAGCTCCCCCATGTTCACTCATCTCTCCGGCCCAGACGTCGTTCCCCTGATACAAGCCCTCCTACTCGATCGACTCGCCACGGAACTCGCCGACACCTGGAACGCCAGCGCCACCGCTCCGACCCCCCGTATGGAAGACCTCCCAGAACCCGCCCAACTTCTGCTCCAGATCGCGGACACCCTCCAACCTACATGCGAACCCATACAGGTCGAGAACGACCCCCCCTCCTTCTGGATGCATATCCTCCACCCATCCCATAACCCAATCCTTTCACAATCAGGCCCTGTACATTTTCACGCCACACTTCAAAATGCTATTCACATCGTACCCCCCACCCCCCAAAACTAAACAATTACCATCACACCCACCCACTCACAAGCCATATCCCAGGCACCTCCTGGGCTGACACCTGCCTCACCACAGTCCTCATCCAATCCCCCCACCCCCCCCCCTTCCCCTACCCCACGTCCAACGGTTCCATCCCTTCCTCACGCTGGCTCTCCACCCTCCTCCATCAAACAACTTCAGAATACGCACACTCTCACACCCACTCCCGCCGGCCCTCACCCCCCACCTTCGACATCTCTCACCACACCTCCCTCCAAAAGTTTCCCGACGGCTCATACTTCCACTCCCACCCCTCCCCCTCCCCCCACATCGCCACCAGCATTCAAATCTCCCTCACCAACACCATGTACTGCATTATCATCTCCGCCAACGGCACCGCCACCATTCCCCTTCCCCACACCTACATTCACCGAGGCACCCCCACCCACACCACATGCTCCCTATACATCACACCCCACCACTACTCCATCTTCGGTAGGTCCCGCATCACGGACCCCGTCTTCACCACCACCCCTTCCCCCCCTCAGCTCACCCTCACGAAACACAAATCCCTTCTTCGCAACCCCCCCTCTCTCCTCCTCGAATGGACAGGCCACCTTCAGGCCACCAACACCTACGAGGCCTGGCAACAGGAACCCGCGGACGGCTCCCTGCTGGACACCCCTGACGATACCCCCCTCGACCTCGACTCCCTCCCTGACATCCAACTGGCCCCCTCCAATTCCCCCCCCCCTCTCACACTCACAACCAGCGCCCCTCCAAAAAACGTCGCTTCCCCTCCCCCGCCCCTCCTACAAACCCTCCCCGCACACACCCTGCTGACCCTCTCACCTTTCCCAACACCACCCCTCCTCCACCACCCTCCCTCCCCACTATCTTCGAGACCTCAATTGACCACATGGATTTCTCCTCCACCCCCCTCACACAACCCGCCACTGCCTCCTCCCACCCAACCCCAGGTTTTAACCCCCCCACCTCCTCCTTCACCCCAACACACAAACTCCACCCCCAACACGACACCACCCCCCCTCCACCTCCTCCCCCCCTCCCTCCCCCCCACCGACCCCATGGACTCCTCCCCTACGGCACGCACTCCCACAGACCCCGCCCTCAAACCTGCCCCCCCGTCCGGCGTCCTAAAGCACACACGCCCCACCCCCAGAAAGACCCACCACTCACCCCCACACCGCCGCAACCCCCAAGACCCCCCGACATACACACACCTCACAACCTCCCCTTCCCCACAACCCACCCCCAACTCCGAACACCTGACCCCCGACCTCCCACCCAACACACACCCCTCCAACCTCCCCCTACTTGCCTCATCCCCCGCAACCTCGGACTTCGAGCTTGAAGACCTCCCTGACGAAGACCTAGCCACAGCGGAAGCCACTAAGGAGCACCTCCCCTCCCCTGGACCTCCCATCCCTCCGTCGGACTTCCCCTCGACCGTTAGGGCCAACCCCCGTCCCTAACTCCACTACAGACGGGCCAGCATGCCCGGAGGTTCGACCCCCTACCCCCCTTCCACGCCCTCCCCACGACATACGTTATCACGGTGTAACCAACCCACACATGGATTCACTTCCGTCACACTTTAAACCCGACACCTGCACCATTAAACTACACAACTACCTGTTTGACCTCAACCTTGAAAACGGCCTTCCCACCACTATCGGGCACCTCGACTCCTCGGCGGTACTCTCCTTCCAGTGGGGACACTACCAGGACCTCTCCAATCTCTACTGCATTGCCACCTCCCTTGCCAAACTCCACTCTAACTCCTACAACAAATACACTGTCATCACAAGCACCGAGGTAGACACATTCCATAACCATCACATATACCCCAGCCAGTGGACCAACCTCTCAAACAGAGGCGTACCCCCGCGCCCGGGCACACCCCACAACTCCCTCCTTGTCCTCACCTGGCAGCACTCCCATTTCGGTCTCCTCCACGTGACACACGACTCTGCCACTTGGGTGGACTCACTCCACCACCCCCCCCACCGTCCCTACTTACCCGCTCCCTCTCACTCCTCGCATTATGGAACTCATCTCCCTCCCCCCAACTCCTCGCTCCTCGCCTCCTCAACCCCCCTCGACAGAACGACACACCTCGCGCGTGGTCATGTGGAACCCACGTCCTCCTTCACACATACTTTATACTCACGACACCTGCTGACCATGCTTACGACCTCCCTCATTTCGACCCCAAACACACAGTCTACTCCCTCCACACCCTTCTGTGGCACCACGTCTTCCGCTCCACCCCCCTCCCTGTCGGACGCTCCCAACTCCTTAACACCCTCCATCCTCATCAGGTCTCCATATCACCCGAGCCTCCACACCCCCCCCAACCCCCCTCATCAACGCCTCCTCTGACTCCTTCCCCCCCCCCCTCCCTCCCCCGCCAACCCACCCTCCCCCACATCCGCTCCCACATCACACCCCCAAACCCGCCCCACCCCCTCACCTCCCACACCCCCCCCACCTCGCAGCAAAACTCCCCCTCCCGCGAGCCCCCCCAACGCCCCCTGCCCGCACCCCACACCAATCCTCCCTCACCACCTCCCACAACCTCTACACCTCATCAACCTCAACACCAGGGGGCTACACACATCCATCATGGACGTGGAACACCTCGCCACCACCCACCACCCTGATGTCCTCATCCTTACGGAAACTAACCACGACACTAACAAATCCCGGTGGCGTATCGCCCTGCCCCAATACCTCCTCAAAAGCTCACGACCCTGCTACTCATCTGTGCCACTACCCTACGCAGGCGTTCTCTTTGCGGTCCGCAGGGAGTCGTTCCACTCTGCCACCGTCCTTACCCCCCCATCCCACATATCGCAGGACTAAAACTCGTCCCTAACTCAGGCGACCCTTACCTCCTCCTCGGAGCCTACATGCCGCAACTCCACAGCACCCAACTAACCCACCTACACGCGGAGGTCGCGGCATGGGGCCTCCGCCTGGCGGACGACTACCCAACTCACCGTGTCCTCTGGGGCGGCGACTTCCAAACGACCATCACACAAGGTACATTCAACCCCGCCCTCACCTCCCTACTATAATACCACCTCCGCCCACTCCACCCCCCCTCCCCACCTTCCCCCGTAGCGGAGGCTGCCTTGACCACTGGCTCACCCCTCCTCCCTCCCCCCTTTGCCTCAACCAGCCTGAATGCTCGATTTTGACCTCTCCCTCACACTTTTCCGACCACTCGGCGATACACCTAGTTATTCCTGCCCCCCACTCCCTAATTGCTCGTCCAACCTCGGCCCACGACCCACCTCGCACTCGCCACACCACCCGCAAACTCACCTTCAAACTCCCACTACAACCGCACCACATTACATCATACCAACGCAGCACACCCACCCTTATCAACCAAACGGCCTCCCTCCACGCAGAGATTCTCAATACAACCCCATCTTTGGCCTCTCCCGACACCCTCGACACACTAGCCTCGAAATTTACTGCACTTCTCTACCAACATATGGACCACGCTGCCACCATATGGCCCCTCCTACCCCCGAAGAAACCCCGCCCCACTACCTCGTCCACTAACCCCACCTGGCTATCTAAAACAACACGCATACTCATTCGCAAACTCCGCAGATGTAGCACCAATAGTGGCCCCCTTCCTCTAGCCCAAACCCTCATGCAAACCTCTGACTATCTTTCCCCTACCGATATCCATCACCAATGCCAGGCACGCATACGCCTTCTACTCCGAACAACCACCACAGATATACTTCAAAAGATTAAAACCCGCACCAATACTGCCTACGACGCCTCCCCAAAATCCTCCCACCGCCGCTTAAAAATTAAAAGTGGCCTCCTCCCAGCGACCACCGCAACTTCAACTCTCCACCGCATTACCAAGCCCGATAAAACCACAGCATCCTCCCCCTCAGCCGTCATTGAGGCAGTCCACTCCCACTTCACCACCGAACTCACGCGAGCCACCCCGCCCGACCTACCCGTACCCCCATGTGAACACCCTGACAACCCCGACAACTACACCATCGAACCCCGGGGGGGACCCCACACATACACTCGCCGACATGATTACCCGCGATACATTTGATAAAACCCTCAACTCGCTAGGCACCGGCAAAGCCCCCGGCCCCGACGGTATCCCCAACGAAATTCTCAAGTTCCTACCCCCGGAGACCCGCTCTGCCCTCTACTCTCTCCTATCCCTACTCGCCCACAAATCCTACACACCCCCTGAATGGTGCCATAGCACAACATGCCTACTACATAAAAAAGGTTACCCCACCCTCCTTGACAACTACCGCCCCATCGCCCTCATGAATAACCTTCTTAAGCTATGGACCGCACTAATAAAAGACGCAGGCTCGAAATACGCCGAAACCCACGGCATCCTCAGCGACCAACAAGACGGCTTTCGACAACACCGCAGCATCCACGATGCCCTCTCCTCCATAATCATGGCCATGGAGAACGCGAAACTCCACAAAAAGGACATCTACGTAATGTACACGGACTTCAAGGGCGCCTTCAACGCAGCAGACCACCGCATCATGTTCAAACACATGAGACAACTCGGTATGCCCTCCACTTTTGTAGATACATGCGAACACCTCTACGGAGTCTCAACCACAGACTACATTACCCCTTATGGTCCCACCCCCTCCATCGACATAAATCGAGGTACCCTACAGGGCGACACCCTCTCCCCGTTCCTATTTACCCTCTTCCTTGAACCCTTTCTCCGCTGGCTCACTGTGGGTAGCCGGGGCTACCGCCCAGGACCCCCCGCCACTAACGTCGACCCAACAGAACCCACGGCCACATACCCCGGACACGGATTCGCCGACGACCTCAGCCTCGCCACGGGCTCGACCCCAAACATGGCCATCCAACTACGGAAACTCTCCCTCGTCAGCGCCTACACAGGTATGACCGTCAACATCCGAAAATGCTGCATTACCGGAGCCCTTTGGCGCACAGGCAACGCCCTCTCCCTTGCCAACATCACCCTCCTCACATCCCGCCTCCAATCACAGTTCATCACCATCAACTCCTCCCCGGCACCCATCCCCTCCATAGGCCCCTCGGACACATACCGCGTCCTAGGGATCGAACTCAACACCTCCCTCACCTTCACCAAACACTGGCACGAACTCAAACGCACTACCACATCCCTCATCAACGCCCTCTCCTCCTCCCTACTAACCCAATCCCGCAGAATTCGCGTCATCCGTGGACTCCTACTCCGAAAACACTTTACCCTCCAACTTGGCCTCTTCAGCGACTCCCAATTGGACACCCTCGAAGGTCAAATATGCCGCGCCCTCCGCTCCGCCGTCTCCTCGGTACGTAACCTCCCCCGCACCGCCCTACACCGGCCCACCTCCGACCTCGGCTACGGCCTCCCCTCCCTCAAAGCCCACGCCGCACAACTCACTGTCTGCCACCTCCACAAAATCCTGAACTCCCCCGGTTATAGGGGCCACATGGCAAGAGCTCACATACACAACATCTCCACCACATACTCCCATTGGCCCACTGAATCGATAATGCCAGGCAGTCTCTCCCCCCCCACGCTCAGATGCCTAGTGCGCGCCCAACGCGATGCCGGAACCACGTTTCACAACATCCCCCCCCCCTCTCCCTCACCAACCCCATTGCCTCCGCAATCCGCACCCACTTCACCACCCAGGACGCCGCGCTCCTTACATCACTCAGAGACATAGCCACGCATATCACAGACCCTCACACATACAAACAAGCATACCGCTAATTCTCACCCCGCAAGACACACACCTCCCTCCTTCCCCGTCTTAACCCCCTCTGGCAAAATAACATAACCGAATGGTCACAAGTCCTCCTCCGCGCCACCCCTTACTCCTTCATCCTAAAATCCTGCCAGTCCATCTCCAAACTCACGGGGTCCAACACCTCCCTCTCTATCCCAATTCGCCTTCTCGCCGCAATCCTCACCACACCCTCCGACACTGTCCACAACCGCCTCCCCGTCACAAACCTCACCCCCAAACAAGCATCCCCCCCCACCACTCTCCACCCCTCCTGGGTTCCCCTCCTCACTTCACACCTCCTCCCCCCCCCTCCCACCCTCTCCCCCTTTACCCACTCCTCCCGCACCAACATCAACACCCCCACTGCACCCATCACGCACATAGACACAGAATACCTCACCCCCTCAGACCACCATTTCCCCCCCTGCGACGTGACGCGCATCATCTCCAAACACAAAGACACAGAATACGGACAAACCCAATACATGGTCGAATTGGCCCCGGAACACCTCACGGAATGGGATATACAACTCCAACTAGACGACGGCTTCCGACTCATCTCTTCCACCCCCACCTCGGTAAACCTCCCCACCCCCACCCCCGCCGATTGCTCCATATGCCACAACCCTCTACACTTAGAACCCACCTCCACCTGCAGGACATGCCCGCACTTTGCCGTCCATTCCCAATGCCGCCCCGCCTTAGGCCCCGCCACATGGCAATGCGACTGGTGCGCTCGCGGCAAACAACACGACCTCACCCGACTCCATGAGGTCCAGTGGGCGCCTTGCCTTAAACTACACGACACCATCAGTGAGACACCCTCCGGCCCCACCGCCCTCACCGCATTTAACTCCGGCTTTGTCCCATCCACACCACCCATTCTGCCAGAACCCGGACCCCCTCCTTGGACACATCACCTAATCACTCCACATCCATACAGAACTCTACTCAGACCCCCTCAATAAATCACTCTACTCGCACACCTACCACTCACTCTACCCCGAAGACATAGTCTTCTCATCCAGCGGCAGTAACGCTCCACACACATGGCAAGGCACCAACATCGCCAACCCCGAGTACGACCACGAATGCATGCGCCGAGCCATGGAACATGCAATCACCAGCGCACACCTCACAACCACACACACCCCCAGCGCTACCATCCTCATTCTCCCCCGTTGGGAACACACACCATACCGCCACTCCAAATATATCAACTCCCCCTACACACATCACCTCTACACCCTTCCCAATGACGCAAACACCTTCTTACACCCCGACCAACACACAGGCCATCCCACCCCTACCCCTTTCGGCACACGCTGGATGGTCGACATCTACCTCGTCGCTAACTCCCTCGCACTCCCCACCCTACCCTCACACACAGCCATGACCGCACTCCACAACACCCTCGAGTCTATATACGACACACACCTCCCAAGCCCCACCATCACCATCCCACCTCCACACCTCACCGACTCCTACTCACCTCACTCCGCAGGCATATACCATCTCCCCCCCAACCCCACTCACCCCCTTACCTACCCCCTCCAAGAACGCACGCGACTAACATACTCCCCCACCACAGGAACTCTTGCTTGGAAATGGCAGGACTTCGTATACACAGACGGCTCGAAAAAAGGAAGCAGCTCCCCTCTCGGGGCGGCAGCCACCCACCCAGCCTCGGACACCAACATCAAAATCCTGGTGAACTCTACCCCTCCCTCCCATACTATCAATCGAGCCGAACTAGTTGGCATTGACATAGACCTCCAACTAGGCCATACCCGCCTCCTAACTGGCAGTGCGTGCTCCCTCCGCCTCATACAAGGATTCCTTAACTGCCCCTCCGCTTATAGGCACAACATCCACCGCGACACACTCCTCTCCATCACAAGCACCATCATAACCCGCTGCGACGCAGGCATCAGCACACATCTCGGGAAAATTAAAGCACACAACCACTCACTCGGCAACGACCTCGCAGACTCACTCGCTAACCAAGTAGCTGATGGTCAGCCATCAGATACCACATACACCACAGGCTCGGACGTGTCCATTGGTCACTGGACCTGGCCTTACACCCTCACACCACAAATTCAAGGGACACCCATACCCTACAAATACACCAACCTCAAAGCCGACGCACACACCCACAGCTGCAAGCACACACTTACACCCCTCTCACAAACATCCAAACACGGCGCCCTCCTCACCCGCGCCGCGGCAGACGGCGCCGACTTCACTTACCACAAAAAACTCACAACACTCACCAACACCCAATTCACCCACAAACAAGAGTTCATATGGGGCGTCCACAACACCCGCCTCCTAACACACAACCCCACCATGAGATGTCCCATGTGTGGCCAATTCACAAGCAACGGCCACATGGCCGGTAACTGCCCATCCATGTCTGGCCTAAGACAGGACCGCCACAACAGCGCGCTACAACTCCTACTATCCCTCCTGGAACGCCACAACGGAGGTCGTTGGGAGACTATCACTGCAGACTTCGGTAACAAGCCCATCAAGTCTTTCACCCGCCCCACCCCCACCTCCACCCCTCTTGACTGTCACCCCCCACACCCCACCCACACGCCCACCCGACTTGTTGATGCTGACGAAGGTCTCTCGCCCGACTCCCTAACCTCGTGCCCCGCTATCCTCCCCCCCGAAATCCTCCCGCCTGCACTACGTCCCCCGGCGCACAAATCCGATTTCATACGCCTCCTCGAACCTCGCTTCGTCGGTCACAACAACGGCCGCCGCCGATACTCATCTATCAGGAAAATACAGATAGGGGAGTGGAAATACTGCACCGACCACAACCTCTCACACACAGCTCGCTTGATTAGGGACAAATACACACCCCTCGCAAATGCCATCCGAAACCACTGGCCAAGTACCGAAGTCGACATCCTACCCATAGTCATGAGCCGCACGGGCACGCCGCACTCATCCACCATCGCAAGTATCACCTCTCTCCTCACCCTCCGCACCGACCCTCCCGACAAACTCATCACCAAAGCACGACTCGACACGTCTCGCATCCTTTCCACACTCCATGCACACACCGTCCAATGGCTGCATTATCTCCTCCTTGTCTACCGCACCAAATCACGCACGACTACTCGCCGAGCCTCCGCATAACGCACCCCCTCAAGCCATTCATGCACACCACCTTTAACCCACTTCAGACCCTCCCCGGGGGGGAGTGAAACCCCCGACCAAACTTGGAGAGGTAGGACATAGGTGGTTCACGGTCTAGCCCTGACTTGTAAGTTCCTTGTATGGCGTAGTTGGGAGGGCCTAGAGACAGCAGCCGACGCATCCGGCTTTTTGGTAAAAACCGGCGCATACGGTACATGTTGTAAACAATTTCAATTTCAATCTCAATAGAAAAAACTAGCGCTCCTGCATCCGCGCCTGAATTTTCCCCGCTCATTTCCCCGGTTTTTTCTTTGTTTGGTACCCGGGTACCTGACGGTTTTCCGGGCTGTGGCCGTACCCTCCCCCCTCTGATCGCGCGTCCACCGAGCAGCCTATTCTTGAGCGGGGGCCTCCGCGCTCACCCGGGCCTACGCTCAAGGAATCCTATGATTATGAAGGTTTGTCGGGGTAGTGGGTGTCGAAGAGGGGGGGGCATGTCACCGTAGCCGGATCCGGCGGGCCGCGGGCGCCCAGAATTAAACAAAGCCCTCCGTGCCGGATTTTCCGGCGGCGCCGACCGAGAGGGTCGTCGCCGCCAGATCGTGTCGCTCCTCCCGTCGCGACCGTCCTCCTTGCCGCCCCAGCTAACTCCTCCCCCCGGGAGATGACGATGGACGACGTAGCAGCTCGCTAGTGAGCGCCCTTCCCTGGTGCTGCTCCCCAACTAGCTCGACGCCGGGTACGGACATTCTTTTAGTTTCCGAAAAAGCCCTCCGTACATGGCTTTCCGGCGGCGGCTGATCCTGAGGATCGCCGCCGCCTCCTGTAGCCGCTCCTCCGTCTGCGACTAGCCACCGGCATGTGCCATGTCTTGCCTCACCCCTCGACAAGGTACGACAGGCACAGGGCTGGTCGACGGCTAGCGAGCGCCCTTTCCTAGCGCTGCTTCCCGGCTGGCCACCACCAGCTCCAACACCCGCCTCCCACCGCTGATCCGGCCGTACCCTCCTCGCCATCAAACGCTGCCGTAGTACAGGCCCCACCCCTCAAAGTAAGGCTGTATTCAATAGTATATGTACGCGAAAAAAACATATCGGACGGGCCGAGCGGGAGATCTTGGTGCCGGTATTCCACAGAAATTATTTTTCTCAAAAGCCCTTTGTACAGGGCTTTCTCGACAGCTGCTGATCCCACGGATCGAGCTGTCGGCCCTCTTAGCCCCCTACCGTGCCAAGCTTGGCACGGCTACGGGGTTTTCTAGCGCCCACCACGGGGAGGTGAGGGGATGCCGACGGGCATGCGAGCGCACCCCCCTCCGGGGCCGCCGCCGCTGCGCCGCCGGCGGGCGCCAACCAGCCTCAACTCTATAGCTACATCCTTCGCCATAATACACTCCACCACCTCTGCCTCCTTCACCATAATTACCAATAACGAAGTGGAAATTTTTTACAACCATATGGTCTATCCTAGCCAGTGGACTAACCTCTCTAACAGAGGCTTTCCCCCACACCCGGCCACACCCAACCACTCCCTACTAGTCCTCACTTGGCAAAACTCCCACTTTGGACTCCTCCACATAACCCGCACCTCCGCTACATGGATTGACTCCCTACATCACCCTCCCCCACCATCCCTTCTCACTCGCTCCCTCTCACTCCTCGCCTCTTGGAACACTACCCCCCCCCCCGCCCTTTGGCGTACTCCGCTTACTTAACCCGCCTCGCCGAAACAATACGTCCCACGCGTGGTCATGCGGGACCCACGCCCTCTTACATACTGAAATTGAAATTGAAATTAAACACTCCAATACCAGCAAAACCGGCTCGAGTCTCTGGGCCCCCCCTTATGCTATGCCTAGATGGACTTAGAAGCCACTGGACTAACCTCGCCAACCGAGGCGCCCTCCCCCGTCCGGGGACGCCTAACCACTCTCTCGTGATCCTCACCTAACTCACACCTCAGCCACATGGATCGACTCTCTTCATCACCCTCCTCCGCCCGACCTCCTCGCCCGCTCTCTCAATCTCCTCTCTGACTGGAACTCCTCCCCCCCCCCCCCCCCCCTCCCGTCGGTACCCTACGCTTCCTCAACCCACCTCGCCAAAACGATTCCGACGGAGCATGGTCGTGCGGTACCCACGCCCTCTTGCACACCTACTTCATCACCACAGCCCCCCCGGACCAACCATACAACCCCCCCCCTTCGACCCCCGTTCCTCGGTTTACTCCCTACACACTCTCCTATGGAACCACACCTTCCGCTCCGCCCCCCTCCCACAGGGCCGCCACCACCTTCTCGACGCCCTCCACCACCCCACACTACCCCCCCCCCCTCAGCCCCCACCCACTCCCCTCATCCCCCCCTCCCCTCCTCTCCTCCCCCCTCCCTTCCAACCTCCACCCGTAGAACGCCCCCCCGATAACCACTACACTTCATCACCCTCAACACCCGCGGCCTACACACCTCCATTATGGATGTTGAACACCTCTCCACCTCCCACCAACCGGACGTCTTAATCCTCACCGAAACCAACCACGACACCCACAAGTCCCGCTGGCGCATAGCCCTCCCCCAATACCACCTCAAAAGCTCCCGACCTTGCTACTCAACTGTGCCCCTACCCAACGCAGGCGTTCTCTTCGCGGTCCGCCGAGCCTCATTCCAGTCTGCCACTGTCCTAACCCCGCCCCCCCACCTCATCCCCCATATCGCCGGACTAAAAATCGTCCCCCACTCAGGCACCCCTTACCTCCTTATAGGTACTTATATGCCCCAGCTCTACACCCCCCAACTGACCCGCCTCTACGCAGAAGTTGCAGCTTGGGGCCTCCGCCTAGCGGACGACCACCCGCAACACCGCACCCTCTGGGGAGGGGACTTCCAATCGACCACCCACACAGGTACAGGACACCCTGCCTTCACCTCCTTACTCAAATCCCACCTCCACCCCCTCCACGACCCCATCCCTACCTTCCCCCGCAGCGGGGGCTGCCTTGACCACTGGCTCACCACGCCTCCTTCACCTATCACCCTCCCACCATCCTCTTGCTCGATATTCCCCTCCCCCTCCCACTTTACTGACCACTCTGCAATCCACCTCGTCATTCCCGCCCCTTTCTCCCTCATGGCACACCCTCCCCCTCCCCGTACCCACCCCCACACACATCACACAACGCGCAAACTCACCTTTCGACTTCCCCTCACACCCGACCACATAAAAGCGTACCAATCCAGCACCCCCGACCTCATCAACCAAACGGCCGCCCTCCACGCAGAAATACTCAACACCTCACACACCTCGGCCTCCCCCGACACCCTCGACACCCTAGCCTCACAATTCACCACACTCCTCTCCCATCACATGAACCACGCAGCCACAGTTTGGCCCCTCCTCCCCGCCAAGAAACCCCGCCCACCCCAAGCGTCCCTTGACCCTACTTGGCTAACAAATAAAACACGCACTCAAATACTCAAACTCCGTAAATGCAGCAAAAATAACGGCCCCCTCCCCATCGCCCAAGCCCTCTTAAACACGACCGACTATCTCTCCCCTGACGCCATCAAACAACAGTGCCAAGCACGCATACGCCAGCTCCTTCACGCCACCACCACGGATAAGATAAAGAAAATAAAAACTCGAGCCAATGCGGCCTACGACACCTGCCCCAAACTCTCCCACCGCCGATTGAAAATTAAAAGCGGCCTCCTACCCCCCGCCGGCGCCGCCTCCACCCTCCACCGCATTACCAAACCCGATAAAACCACCGCATCCTCTCCCTCCGCCGTCATTGACGCGGTACACTCTCACTTCGCTAGCGAACTCGGCTGCGCCACCCCACACGAACTACCCACCCCCCCATGGGAACTCCCCGACAACCCCGACAACTTTACCATCGAACCCCGCGGTGACCCCTCTCTCACCCTTGCCGACATGATTACCCGCGACACTTTCGATAAAACCCTCAACTCCCTAGGCACCGGCAAAGCCCCCGGCCCCGACGGTATCCCCAATGAAATAATCAAATTCCTACCACCGGCGACCCGCTCCGCCCTCTTCTCTCTCCTCTCCCTCCTAGCACACAAATCCTACACCCCTCCTGATTGGTGCCACAGCACAACATGCCTCCTACATAAAAAAGGCGACCCCTCCCTCCTCGATAACTACCGCCCTATCGCCCTCATGAATAACCTCCTTAAACTATGGACAGCACTAATCAAAGATGCAGGCTCGAAGTACGCCGAAACCCACGGCATTCTCAGCGACCAACAGGACGGATTCCGACAACACCGCAGTATCCACGACGCCCTCTCCTCCCTCATTATGACAATGGAGGACGCGAAACTCCACAACAAAGACATCTACGTCATGTACGCAGATTTCAAAGGCGCCTTCAACGCCGCGGACCACCGTATCATGTTCAAACACATGCGTCAACTCGGTATGCCCCCCACCTTTGTCGACACATGCGAACACCTCTACGGGGTCTCAACCACAGACTATATTACACCACATGGCCCCACCCCTTCTATAGACATTAATCGCGGAACCCTCCAGGGCGACACCCTCTCCCCCTTTCTATTCACCCTCTTCCTTGAACCCTTTCTTCGCTGGCTCACGGTGGGAAGCCGGGGATACCGCCCAGGCCCCCCCGCTACTAACGTCGACCCCACAGAACCCACAGCCACATACCCAGGACACGGCTTCGCCGACGACCTCAGCCTCGCCACGGGCTCGACCCCCAACATGACCATCCAGCTCAGAAAACTCTCCCTCTTCAGCGCCTACACGGGCATGACCGTCAACATCCGCAAATGCTGCATCACCGGCGCCCTCTGGCGCACAGGCAACGCCCTCACCCTCGCCAACACTACCCTCCTCGCATCCCGCCTGCAAACTCAGTTCATCTCCCTAAACTCCACCCCGGCCCCCATCCCCTCCATTGGCCCCAAGGACACATACCGCGTCCTAGGGGTAGAACTGAACACCTCCCTCAACTTCACCAAACACTGGCAAGAACTCAAACGTACCACTGCATCCCTCATCACCACCCTTTCCACCTCCCCACTAACACAATCCCGCAGAATCAGGGTCATCCGTGGACTCCTCATCGGAAAGCATTTCACCCTCCAGCTCGGCCTCTTCACCGACTCCCAACTCGACACTCTCGAAGGACAAATCTGCCGCGCACTCCGCTCCGCCGTCTCCTCGGTACGTAACCTTCCCCGCACCGCCCTTCACCGCCCTACCTCAGACCTAGGATACGGCCTCCCCTCCCTCAAAGCCCACGCCGCACAACTCACAGTTTGCCACCTACATAAAATCATGAACAACTCAGGCTACAGAGGCCACATGGCCCGCGCACACATACGCACCCTATCCACCACGTACTCCCACTGGCCCTCGGAATCCATCATGTCAACCTGTTACACCCCACCCACACTAAAGTGCTTAGTCAGAGCTCAACGCGATGCGGGCACCCTATTCCACAACATCCCTCCACTCTCCCTCACCAACCCTATCGCCTCCACAATCCGCGCCCACTTCACCACTCAAGACAACGCCCTCCTCGCCTCACTCCGGGACAAAGCCACACACATCACCGACCCTCACACATATAAACAAGCCTACTGCGATTTCTCTCCCCGCAAAACACACGCCTCCCTCCTACCCCGCCTCACCCCCCTCTGGAAAAGTAACATCACCTCGTGGCCACAAGTCCTCCTCAGAGCCACCTCATCCTCCTTCATCCTCAAATCATGCAAATCCATCACCACACTCACGGGGTCCACCACCCCACTCTCAGTTCCCATCCGCCTCCTCGCCGCAATCCTCACTGAACCCCTCGATACTATCCACAACCGCCTCCCCATCACAAGCCTCACTACCAACCAAGCATCCCCCCCCACCACTATACACCCCTCATGGATTCCCCTCCTCTCCCCTCACCTCCCCCGCTCACCCCCCACCCTCTCATCCGGCATCTACACCTCCCGCACCACTCACCCCACCCCCACCGCACCCACCACACACTTAGACACAGAATACCTCACCCCCTCAGACCACCACTACCCCCCCTGCGACGTAACACGCATCATTTCCAAACACAAGGACACAGAATACGGCCAAACGCAGTACATGGTTGAATGGGCCCCGGAACACCTCACGGAATGGGACATTCAGTTACAACTCGACGACGGCTTCCGCCTCATCTCCTCCACTCCCACATCGGTATGCCTCCCCTCCCCCTCCCCCACCGCCTGCTCCATCTGTCATGACCCCCTGCACACAGAACCCTCCTCCACCTGCTGCACATGCCCGCACTTTGCCATACACTCCCAATGCCGCCCAGCTCAGGGACCCGCCACATGGCAGTGCGAGTGGTGTGCTCGCGGCCAACAACACGACCTCACCCACCTCCACGAAGTGCAGTGGGCCCCATGCCTACAACTCCACGACACCATCAGTGAGACCCCCTCCGGCCCCACCGCCCTCACCGCATTTAACTCAGGCTATGTCCCCTCCACCACACCCATTTTGCCAGAACCCGGACCCCCTCCGTGGTCACACCCCCTAATCACATTCAACCATGACCCCATCAACCCCGACCTCGACATGCTCCCTACCGGTAAATTCGCTATCCACGCACACCCATCACTCCACGACACCACCATACTCTGCACTCCCGACGGCCGCGCGGTCACCACCCTTAACGGCCCCCGCGTCCGCCACCTCTACCAACTCTTTCGCCCCGACCTCTCGCAGCATACGTTCGAAGAGGAGGTCTACCACCTCCTCACCCGCCTAGGTTCCCGCTCAGAAATCCACTCACCCACACCCGCCACCACCACCCGTAATAGATGGGCCACCAGAGAAGACCTCCTCACAGCTCTCCGTCACACATTCCGCATCCAGACAGAACTCTACTCCGACCCCCTCAATAAATCCCTTCACTCCCACACCTACCACTCCCTCTACCCCGAAGATATAGTCTTCTCATCTAGCGGCAGCAATGCCCCGCACACCTGGCAAGGCACCAACATAGCCAACCCCGAATACGACCACGAATGCATGAGACGAGCCATGGAACACGCAATCACCAGCGCACACCTCACAGCCCCTCACACACCCAGCGCAACCATCCTCATCCTCCCCCGATGGGAACACACACCCTACCGCCACTCCAAATACATCAACTCCCCATACACCCACCACCTTTACACCCTCCCCAATGACGCAAACACCTTCCTACCCCCCGACCAACACACTGGCAACCCCACCCCTACCCCATTCGGCACACGATGGATGGTCGACATATACCTCGTCGCCAACCCCCTCGCACTCTCCACCCTCCCATCACCCACAGCCATGACCGCACTTCACAACACTCTCGAATCTATCTACGACACTCACCTCCCCAACCCCATCATCACCCCCCCTCCTCCACACCTCTTTGGCACCTACTCACCCCACTCAGCGGGTATATACCACCGCCCCCCAAACCCAACTCACCCCCTCACATACCCCCTCCCGGACCGCGTGCATCTAACGTACCCCCCCACCAGAGGCACCCCTGCTTGGAACTGGCAGGACTTTGTATACACAGACGGCTCGAAAAAAGGAAGCTCGTCCCCCCTCGGAGCAGCAGCTACCCACCCCGCCTCGGACACCAAAATCAAAATCATGGTGACCTCTACCCCTCCCTCACATACAATAAATCGCGCTGAATTAGCTGGCATAGATATAGGCCTCCAACTTGGCCGCACCCACCTCCTCACAGACAGTGCGTGCTCCCTCCGCCTCATACAAGGTTACTTAAACTGCCCTTCCGCTTACCGCCACAACATTCACCGCGACACCCTCTTATCCATCACACACACCCTTAAAACCCGCTGCGACGCAGGCATCCGTACACACCTCGGCAAAATCAAAGCCCACAACCATTCCCTAGGCAACGACCTCGCAGACACCCTCGCCAACCTCGTCGCGGATGGTCACCCACCCGACACTACATACACCACAGGTTCAGAGGTCACGATAGGCCACTGGACATGGCCATACACCCTCATCCCACAAACCCTAGGGGACCCCATACCCTACAGATACACCAACCTCAAAACCGACGCACACACCTACAGCACAAAACACACACACACTCCTCTCTCGCAAACAACCAAACACGGAGCCCTCCTCGCCCGCGCCGCGAAGGACGGCGCCGATTTCTCTTACCACAAAAAACACTCAACCCTCACAAATATCCAGTTCACACACAAACAAGAATTCATGTGGGGCGTCCACAACACCCGCCTACTTACTCACAACCCCACCCTGCGCTGCCCCCTATGTGGCCAATTCACTAGCAACGGCCACATGGCCGGTAACTGCCCCTCTATGTCTGGTCTAAGACAGGACCGACACAACAGCGCTCTGCAACTCCTACTCTCCCTACTGGAACGCCACAACGGAGGACGTTGGGAAACCATCACCGCAGACTTCGGTAACAAACCCATAAAATCGTTTGCTTCCCCCACCCCTGCCCACACTCCACTTGACTGCCACCCACCTCACCCCACCCACATGCCCACCCGACTTGTTGCTGCTGACGAAGGTCTCTCGCCTGACTCCCTAACCTCATGCCCCGCCGTCCTCCCCCCTGAGATTCTCCCCCCCCTGCTTCGTCCCCCTGCACACAAACCTGACTTCATCCGCATCCTCGAACCCCGATTCGTTGGTCACTCCAACGGTCGCCGACGCTACGCATCCATAAAAAAGATTCAGATAGGGGAATGGAAGTACTGCACAGACAACAACCTCTCCCACACAGCCGACCTCATACGATCCAAATACACACCCCTTGCAAACGCCATCAGAAGCCACTGGCCAGGCACAGTGGTTGACATCCTCCCCATCGTCATGAGCCGCACAGGTACACCGCACTCCTCCACCATCACGAGTCTCACCTCCCTTCTCACCGCCCGCACCGACCCTCCTGATAAACTCGTCTCCAAAGCACACCTCGACACGTCTCGCATTCTTGCACAACTCCACACGCATACTGTCCAATGGCTGCATCACCTCCTACTCATATACCGCATCAAGTCCCGCACGACCTCCCGCCGCGCATCCGCACATTGCCGTAAACAATTTCAATTTCAATTTCAATGGACTTAGAAGCGTGAGGTAGACCGTGAACCACTAATCCCAACCTCTCAAATGGCAGTAACGATACCGTCTAAAACATACCCGTATCTAGGTATTTATTATTTTCTGATCTATTCGTTTTTTTTTTGGATACATTATGAAAAATAAAATGTCGCTAGTCTCCACGATACGTGGCATGCTCCAGCCGCTGCGGGGTCGCTGATCAGCAAGGCTGTTCAGCTTGAGCTTGTCGAGGCGAATTTGCCTGACCTCGGTTCCTGTGCGACTCCGGTCGTGCCGGAGCTTGGGGGGAAAGGCAGGTGGAAAACCCCCTCGCATAGCTCGTCGTCGGTCCCGCCTCGATCCGTGCTCAACCCCGCCCGAGGTATTAGCCGCTCCTCTCGACGCAACTCGCCACCTAGCCGAGTCTTCTCTCCTCCTTCGGGGGCTGAGAAGAGAAAATAACTAGGCCGCAAACGGTGTCCGGCTGGCTCTCCTGCTCCCGAGCCATATTTTCTCCTATCCCCTGTCCTTTTCCCGTCTGCTTCCAACACCTATGTGATCGCGCTGTGGCCGTCCGTGCCCTCCCCCCGTGGTTTACGTTGTTAGGGGGCCGCCTTTATAAGCAGTGTGCCGTTACGATAGCCCTAGGCACACTGCCGGAGGCAGCCTATCGATAACCGGGTACCGGCTAGGGAAGGGGTTGGAAGAACAAAGGGATCGAGTCGCCGGTCCTCAAAAGATGGTGGGTACGGGAATTTTTCCAAAACCCCCCCGTACCGGGCTTTTCCGGCGGCGGGCGATCCTAGGGACCGCCGCCGCCCGACCGTGCCACTCCTCCGGCTGCGACCAACTTCCGTCCTGCGTAGCATTAGGCCTCGCCCCAAGGGGAGACCTAAGGCGCTCGCAGGGCTGGCGACTGCTAGCGAGCGTCGTCCCTAGCGCTGCTTCCCAACTATCCGCCGCCAGCTTCAACACCCTCGTCCCTCCGCCGATCCGTCCGTACCCCTCTTCGCCAAAAAAATATTTCGCAAACGCCGCCCCCGCCCCATCGTCGGGAGAGTATCTCCGAGTATTTAGTCGCGAAAAAGACATATCGGACTGGCCGAGCGGGAGATCCATGTGCCGGTGTACGGATATTATGTTTTTCCAAAACCCTCCGTACATGGCTTCCCGGCAGCTGCTGATCCCGCGGATCGCAGCTGTCGGTACCTCGTTCAGCCCCCTACCGTGCCAGGACTGGCACGGCTATGGGGTTACCAGCGCCCACCGCGTGGAGGTAGAGGTAGGTGCCGACGGGCATGCGAGCGCACCCCCCTCGAGGGCCGCCGCCACTGCGCCGCCGGCGGGCGCCCTCTTACGTACATACTTTATCCTCACAACACCCCCCGATCAAATATACCTCCCCCCCCCACTTCGACCCCCGAACTATTGTCTACTCCCTACACTTACTCTTGTGGCACCACACTACCCGCTCCACCGCACTCCCGGTCGGGCGCTCCCAACTACTCGCCGCCCTCCACCCCCCCCCCCCGCCCTCCCCCCTCCCTCCACCCCACTCCCCCCTACCCTCCACCACCTACCCCCCTCTCCCCCGCCCCCCTTCCCCCCCCTCCTTCCCCCCAACCCCCCCCCCCCCTACCCGCGTCTCCCGCCCCCCCCGACGCCTCTCCCCATCCCCTCACCCCCCTCCCCTCAACAATCCTCCCACACCACATACCCCAACCACTCCACCTCAACACACGCGGCCTACACATTACCATCATGGACGTCGAACACCTCACTACCACCCACCACCCTGACGTCCTCATCCTTACCGAAACCAACCACGCCACCCACAAATCCCACTGGCGTATCGCCCTCCCCCAATACCTCCTCAAAAGTACTCGACCACGCTACTCACTTGTGCCCCTACCCAATGTAGGAGCTCTCTTCGCGGTCCGCAGGACCTCATTCCAATCCACCATTGTCCTCACCCCGCCCCCTCACCTCATCCTCCACATCGCTGGACTAACCCTAGTCCCACACTCAGGTACCCCTAACCTACTCCTCGGAGTCTACATGCCCCAACTCCACAACCCCCAACTGACCCGTTCAATTGCTGAAGTTGCAGCGTGGGGCCTCCGCCTCGCGGACGACCACCCGACTCAGCGCGTCCTCGGGGGCGGGGACTTCCAAACAACCACTACACAAGGTACTGGTCACCCCGCCCTCACCTCCTTACGCGAATCCCACCTCCATCCCCTCCACTCCCTCATCCCTACCTTCCCCGTAGCAGCGGATGCCTCGACGACTAGCTCACCACGCCTCCCTCTCCCCTCGGCCTCTCCCCGTCCGCCTGCTCGGTCTTCTCCTCCACCACACACTTAACCGACCACTCGGCAATCTACCTCGTCGTTCATGCCCCCTCCTCTCTCATAGCTCGTCCCGCTCCGCCCCATGCCCACCCTCACACACACCACACCACCCGCAAACTCAGTTTCCGACTTCCGCTCACACCCGACCACATAAAAGCATATCAAAACAGCACACCCTCTCTAATCAACCAAACGGCCACCCTCCATGCAGTCATACTAAATACACCCCCACCTACGGCCTCCCCCGACTCCCTCGACACTCTCGCCTCGCAATTAACCACACTTCTCTCCCACCACATGGTCCACGCAGCCACCAAATGGCTTCTCCTCCCCCCGAAGAAACCCCGACCACCTCACGAGTCCCTTGACCCCACCTGGCTAACTTTAAAAACACGCAAACATATTCAAATGAAACTTCGCCGATGTTGTACCGATAGCGGCCCCCTCTCCCTCGCCCAAGCCCTCCTAAATACGACCGACTATATCGCCCCCCACAACATCAAACTACAGTGCCAAGCACGCATACGCCACCTCGTCCGGGCCACCACCACTGAGAAATTGAGGAAAATAAAAGCACGCGCCAATACGGCCTACGACGCTTGCCCGAAATCCTCCCACCGCCTCTTGAAAATTAAAAGCGGCCTCCCCCCCCCCCCCCCCAGCAACGCAACCTCGACCCTCCATATGATCACCAAACCAGATAACACTTAAGCAACCTCTCCCACCGAAGTCCTCGAGGCAGTAAACTCACACTTCGACGCCAAACTCAACCGCGCCACCCCACCCATATTACCCACCCCCCCGTGGGAACTCCCGGACAACCCTGACAACTTTACCATCGAGCCCCGCGGAGACCCCTCCCTCACCCTTGCCGACATGATAACCCGTGACACATTCGATACAACTATTAACTCGCTCGGTACGGGCAAAGCCCCCGGCCCCGACGGTATCCCTAACGAAATTACAAAATTCCTACCCCTTGCGACCCGCTCCGCCCTCTTCTCTCTCCTCTCCCTCCTTGCCCACAAGGCCTACACCCCTCTTGATTGGTGCCACAGCACAACATGCCTCCTCCATAAGAAAGGCGACCCAATCCTCCTCGACAACTATCGCCCCATAGCCCTCATGAACAACCTCCTCGAACTCTAGACCGCACTAATCAAAGATGCAGGCTCAAAGTACGCAGAAACCCACGGCATCCTCAGCGACGAGCAGGACGGATTCCGGAAACAGCGTAACGTCCACGACGCTCTCTCCTCCATCATCATGATGATGGAGGACGCCAAACTCTACCACAAGGACTTCTACGTCATATATGCAGACTTCAAAGGCGCCTTCAATGCCGTTGACCACCGCATCATGTTCAAACATATGCGCCAACTCGGTATGCCCCCCCCCTTTACCACGCCTTTGTCGACACCTGCGAACACCTCTACGGAGTCTATTCCACCGACTACATTACCCCGTACGGCCCCACCCCCTCCATCGACATTAATCGTGGCACCCTGCAGGGAGACACCCTCTCTCCCTTCCTATTTACCCTCTTCCTTGAACCCTTCCTCCGCTAGCTGACGGTGGGCAGCCGGGGTTACCGCCCGCCCCCCCCAGCCACTAACGTTGCCAACTCTGGAAACGCTCCCTCTTCAGCGCCTACACAAGTATGACTGTCAACATAGGAGAATGCTGCATTACCGGCGCTCTCATGCGTTCACGCAACGCCCTCTCCCTTGCCAACATCACCCTACTTGCATTCCGCCTCCAACCACAATTCATCACCATCAATTCAAACCCTCGGGCACATACCGCGTCCTAGGGGTCGAGCTCAACACCTCCCTCACCTTTACTAAGCACTGGCTGGAACTAAAGCGCACTACCGCATCCCTCATCACCGCCCTCTCCACCTCCCCACTAACACAATCCCGCAGACAACGAGCCATCCGAGGACTACTTATCGGAAAGCACTTCACCCTCCAACTCGGCCTCTTCACCGACTCCCAACTCGACACCCTCGAAGGACAAGTCAGCCGAGCACTCCGCTCCGCCGTCTCCTCGGTGCGTAACCTCCCCCGCACAGCCCTCCACCGCCCTACCTCCGACCTCGGCTAGTGCTTGCCCTCCCTCAAAGCCCACGCCGCACAACTCACAGTCTGCCACCTCCACAAAATCATGAACACCCCTGGCTATAGAGGCCACATGACCCGTGCACACATAGGCACCATCTCCACCACATACACCCACTCGCCCACTGAATCCATCATGTCAGGCAGCTCCTCCCCACCCACACTCCGATGCATGGTACAGGCCCAACGAGACGCATGCACCATGTTCAACAACATCCCTCCCCTCGCCCTCACCGACCCCATTGCCTCCACACTCCGCGCCCACTTCACCAGCCCAAACAGCACCCTCCTCACTTCATTCCGAGACAAAGCCACCCACATCACCGACCCTCACACCTACAAACAAGCATACTATGAATTTACACCCCGCAAAACGCACACATCCCTCCTCCCCCGCCTCACCCCCTTTTGGCGCAACAACATCACCACATGGCCACAAGTCCTCCTCCGCGCCACCACAACCTCCATCCTCCTCAAATCATGCAAATCCATTTCCACACACACGGTGTCCACCACCTCACCCTCCGTCCCCATTCGGCTTCTGGCCGCAGTCCTCACCGAACCCCTTGATGATATCCACACCCGCCTCCCCATCACTCACCTCACTCCCAAATAAGCATCCCCCCCCACCACCATCCACCCCTCATGGCTTCCCGTCCCTACTCACCAACTCCCCCGCTCCACTGCCAACCTCTTATCCGGCATCAATACCACCCACATCAGAACCCTCCCTCCCATGGCACCCACCACACACATCGAGACAGAATACCTCTCTCCTTCAGACCATCACTACCCTCCCTGCGACGTCACACGCATCATCTCTAAACACAAGGACACAGAGTATGGCCAAACACAATACATGGTAGAATGGGCCCCGGAACACCTCACGGAATGGGACATCCAACTCCAAATCGACGACGGCTTCCGCCTCATCTCCTCAACCCCTACATCGGTGTGTCTCCCCACCCCCTCCCCCACCACCATTTCCATCTGCCATGAGCCCTACACACAGACCCCACCTCCACATGTTGTACGTGCCCGCACTTTGCCGTCCATTCCCACTGCCGCCCCGCTCAGGGACCCGTCATCTGGCAATGCGACTCGTGCGAATGCGGCTAGCACCACGGCATGACCCGCCAACACGAGGTCCAGTGGGCCCCTTGCCTACAACTCTACGACACCATCAGTGAGACCCCCTCCGGCCCCACCGCGCTTACTGCATTTAACTCATGCTTTGTCCCCTCCACAACACCCATCCTACCCGAACCTAGACCCCCCCCCAGGGACGCACCCCCTCATCACATTCAACCACGACCCTATCCACCCCGACCTCGACATGCTCCCCACCGGCAAGTTCACCTTCCACACACACCCAACACTACATGACACCACCATCCTTCGCACCCCCGACGTACGCGCGGTCACCGCTCTCCGGCCCCCGCGTCCGACACCTATTCCAACTCTTCCGCCCCGACCTCACTCATCACTCGTTCGAAGAGGAGATATACCACCTCATAACTCGCCTAGGCTCACATTCTGAAATTCACTCACCCACACCCGCCACCACCACACGCAACATATGGGCCACTAGAGAGGACCTACTCACAATACTCCACAACGCATTTCACATTTAGACAAAACTCTACTCAGATCCCCTTAACAAATCACTCCACTCTCACACCTACCACTCACTATACCCCGAAGACATAGTCTTCCCATCCAGCGGCAGCAACGCCCAACATACTTGGCACGGCACCCACATCGTCAACCCGGAATACGATCACGAATAAATGCGCCGAGCCATGGAACATGCAATCACCAGCGCCCACTCCACAACCTCACACACACCCAACGCCACCATCCTCATACTCCCCCGATGGGAACACACACCATACCGACACTCTAAATACATCAACTCCCCAAACACCCACCACCTCTACACCCTTCCCAAGGACGCAAACACCTTCCTACCCCCCGACACCACACATGCCACCCTGTTGTAAGTAATATCTGCCCGTTATTAGTTGCAGATAGTCATTGTAAAAATTGAAATTGAAATTGTTTACAACAATACCAGTAAGAACCGGCTGCTGTCTCTGGGCCCCCCCTTTTGCAATGCCATACAGTACTTAGAAGCGTGAGGTAGACCGTTAACCACTGATCCCAACCTCTCCAATGGCAGTAACAGCTAATAATTTTGTAATCAAGAAAACATATCGAAAAATAAATCCACTTGTCGAGAAATGCAAAACTAAACTGCTGCTCGACCTTCACGATGCACGGCCCGCTCCCGCCGAACCGGGGTGTCGACCGGCCTAGGCCGGTCGGCGTTCGGGAGGGACGACGGGCCAGCCTAATCTAGCTCCCGCGTGACTTCGGTCTTGCCGAAGGTAGGAGGGGAAAGGCTGGCAAAAAACCCCTCCTCGCGCGGTCGCTCGTCGATCCCGCCGCTCCATCCCGTAGATCCCGCCCCAAGGTCTTGCCGCGTCCACCGACGCGGCGGTCCTCCGTGTCGAGGTCCCCCATCACCTCGAGGACAGGTGGGGGGGACCTAGACACACAAGCATAGAAAAAACTAGCGCTCCTGCCTCCGCGCTTGAATTTTCCCCGCTCATTTCCCCGGTTTTTTCTCTGTCTGGTACCCGGGTACTTGTCGGTTTTCCGGCTTGTGGCCGTACCCTCCCCCCTCTGATCGCGCGTCCACCGAGCAGCCTTTTCTTGAGCGGGGGCCTCCGCGCTCACCCGGGCCCACGCTCAAGGACCCCTAGGAGTATGAAGGTCTGTCGGGGTAGTGGGTGTCGAAGAGGGGGGGGGGGGGGCGGTCACCGTAGCCGGATCCGGCGGGCCGCGGGCGCCCGGAATTAAACAAACCCTCCGTGCCGGGTTTTCCGGCGGCGCCGACCCAAAGGGTCGTCGCTGCCAGATCGTGTCGCTCCTCCCATCGCGAATGTCCTCCTTGCCGTCCCAGCTTACTCCTCCCCCCGGGAGATGACGCTAGACGACGTAGCGACGTGCTAGTGAGCGCCCTACCCTGGTGCTGCTCCCCCACTAGCTCGACGCCGGGTACGGACACTATTTTTAGTATCCAAAAAAGCCCTCCGTACTGGGCTTTCCGGCGGCGGCTGATCTTGAGGATCGCCGCCGCCTCCTGTAGCCGCTCCTCCGTCTGCGACTAGCCACCGTTCTGTGTCCTGTCTTGCCTCACCCCTCGGTAAGGTTCGACCGGCACAGGGCTGGTCGACAGCTAGCGAGCGCCCTTTCCTGGCGCTGCTTCCCGGCTGGCCACCACCAGCTCCAACACCCGCCTCCCACCGCTGATCCGGCCGTACCCTCCTCGCCATCAAACGCTGCCGTAGTACATGCCCCACTCCTAAAAGTAGGCCTGTATCTAGGAGTATCTGTAGGTGTAAAAAACATATCGGACGGGCCGAGCGGGAGATCTTGGCGCCGGTAGTGCACAGAAATTATTTTTTCAAAAGCCCTCTGTATAGGGCTTTCCCGACAGCTGCTGATCCCACGGATCGAGTTGTCGGCCCTCTTTGCCCCCTACCGTGCCAGGCATGGCACGGCTACGGGGTTTCCAGCGCCCACCACGGGGAGGTGAGGGGATGCCGACGGGCCTGCGAGCGCACCCCCCTCCGGGGCCGCCGCCGCTGCGCCGCCGGCGGGCGCTTGATAGTCATTGTAAGCTATTGTAGATATGATTAGTACATGTCTAGATCGGACATAACGATAACATGTTTGATTCGGTACAGAGCTGTCGCTAGGCTACAACTCTAACACTTTTGTAGTTGTCCCGACACCACGCCTCGGGCTGGTTGTCGCTGTGACTGTCCCTTTGCGTGACTGTGACTGTAACTACGTGTGCGTTAGTTATCTTCCTCATTGATCGTGTGTGCATGGTTAACTGGTTATGGGCCCCCGCCTCACGTCACTCACGCTCGACAACCTGGTTCGGCGAGCCGCGATCGCCACCTCTTCCGCAGAAGGCACGTTCATTTAGACACTTAGTACTTTCATCGACGGTCTAGCCCTGACTTGTAAGTTCCCTGTATGGCATAGTTGGGAGGGCCCAGAGACAGCAGCCGACGCATCCGGCTTTTGGTGAAAAACCGGCGCATACGGTACATGTTGTAAACAATTTCAATTTCAATTTCAATACTTTCATCTTGTAGTCGGCGGTATCGCCAATATAAACTGCGCCTAAAAATCCACCCTCCACCCCACCTAAGTCAACTGCTCGAGGACGCCACACAGCCACCCACACCGACGCACTCGTCGTGTGTGGACAAGATGCACACATGTCCAAGCTTGAGACGGGGGGGGGGCACTATCGGGTGAATACGCATACACAGGGTGCACGACAACCCTAGCTTGATATATATATATACACATATACATATATTTATTTATTTACTTAGCGACTCAGCCGCCAGCGCATCTCTCCATCTGCATTGGCCCCGACTTGTGCCCCACACTGGGTGGAGGATACACAAAAGGTGCTTTGAGACACCCCGGGGCATCAAGCCGAGGGGTCGGCGGGCAACATGCCGTCTCTTTGAAACCACTGTTAGGCACAAGTCCGGCCAGCGGTTCTTACCGCTGCTTATTTTTTTCAGTTTCTCCATATTTTTTCTCCGTCGCGATGGCGCCGAAAACCCGCTCTGCCGACTCTCGATTTGTTTCGCCTCCTGATTCCATTGACCTCGGCTCACCCCCACCCCATTCGGCACACGCTGGATGGTCGACATCTACCCCGTCGCCAACCCCCTCGCACTCTCCGCCTTGCCCTCACACGCAGCCATGACCGCCCTCCACAACACACTCGAATCGATCTACAACACACACCTCCCCAAACCCACCATCACCAAACCTCCCCCACACCTCTTCGACACTTACTCGCCCCACTCTGCAAGTATCTACCATCTCCCCCCCAACCCCACTCACCTCATTACCTGTCCCTTCCGGAATGCACGAAACTAGCATACTCCCCCACCAAAGGAAAACTTGCTTGGAACTTGCAGGACTTCGTCTACATAAACGGCAACAAGAAGGGCGGCCCCTCCCCCCTTGGCGCAGCTGCCACCCACCCCGCCTCGGACACCCGCATCAAAATTTGGGTGACCTTCACCCCTCCCTCACACACCATCAATCGCGCTGAATTAGCAAGCTTTGACATAGGCCTCCAACTAGGCCACGCCCACCTCTTTACAGACAGTGCGTGCTGCCTCCACTTCATACAAGGCTACTTAAACTGCCCATCCGCATATAGACACAACATCCACCGCGACACGCTCCTCTCCATCACACACACCCTCAAAACCCGCTGCAACGCAGACATTCGCACACACCTCGGCAAAATTAAAGCACACAACCACTCACTAGGAGACTATCTCGCTGACACACTAGATAACCAAGTTGCATACGGACACCCACCCGACACAGCATACACCACATGTTCAGACGTGTCGATAGGCCACTGGACCTTGCCATACACCCTCATCCCACAAACCCAAGGGGAACCCATACCCGACAGATACACCAACCTCAAAACTGACGCTCATACTCACAAATCAACACCAAACACACTCACACACACCCCGCTCACAAACATCCAAACACGGTGCCCTCCTCGCCCGCGCCGCGGAGGACGGAGCCGACTTCACATTCCACAAACAACACACCACACTCACCAACATCCAATTTACCCACAAGCAAGAATTCATGTGGGGAGTCCACAACACCAATCTCCTCACACACAACCCCACCCTACGCTGCCCCATGTGTGGCCAATTCACTAGCAACGGCCACATGGCCGGTAACTGCCCCACCATGTGCGGCCTACTAAGACAAGACCGCCACAATAGCGCGCTACAACTCCTACTCTCCCTCCTCGAACGCCACAATGGCGGACGATGGGAGACCATCACAAGAGACTTCGGTAATAAACCCATCAAATCATTCGCATCCCCCACACCCACCCACACCCCCCTTGACTGTCACCCCCCTTACCCCACCCACATGCCCATCCGCCTTGTTGCTGCTGACGAAGGCCACTCGCCAGACTCCCTAATAACCTCGTGCCCCGCCATCCTCCTTTCCGAGATTCTCCCCCCCGCGTTGCGACCCCCGCCGCACAAAAACCCGACTTTATCCGAACCTCGAACCTCGAACCCCTTCACGCAAACGGTCGCCGCCAATACTCATCAATCTAAAATATTCAGATAGGAGAGTGGAAGTACTGCACGGACCACAACCTCTTCCAAACAGCCCAACTCATTCGTGCCAAATACACCCCCTCGCCAATGCCATCCGCAACCACTGGCCAAGTACCGAAGTTGACATCCTCCCCATCGTCATGAGCCGCACGGGTACACCGCACTCATCCGCAGTACCAGTCTCACTTATCTTCTCACCCTCCGCACTGACCCTCCTAACAAACTCATATCCAAAGCACGACTCGACACGTCCCGCATCCTTGCACAACTCCACACACACATTGTCCAATGGCTATACCATCTCCTCCTCGTATACCGCATCAAATCCCGCACTACCTCTCGCCGCGCCTCCACACATTGCACTTTCGCACGCCCCTAATTGCACGCCGCCACCACCGCCCCGCATCGCACACTCCCCGGGGGGGAGTAAAACCCCCGAACACCCTTTGGAAAGGTCGGATTTATGTGGTTAACGGTCTAGCCTTGACTTGTAAGTTTCATGTGCGACATAGTTGGGAGGGCCCAGAGACAACAACCGGCGCATACGGTACTTGTTGTAAACCGGCGCATACGGTACATGCTGTACACAATTTCAATTTGTATGTTGTTTATTTGTTGGCTTTTTTGGTTGTTTGTTTGTGTATTTCTTCATTTGTTTGTTTGTTTATGTGTTTGTTGGTTTTTGGTTTGACTTTTCTTTGTTTAACGTTAAGGGGTGACACGGCACGGCGCCCGCCGGCGGCGCAGCGGCGGGGCCCCGGAGAGGGGTGCGCTCGCAGGCCCGTCGGCACCTACCTCTACCTCCACGCGGTGGGCGTTGGTAACCTTTTAGCCGTGCCAGGCTTGGCACGGTAGGGGCTAAACGAGGTACCAGCAACTGCGATCCGCGGGATCACTAGCTGCCGGGAAGCCATGTACGGAGGGCTTTGGAAAAACATAATATCCGTACACCGGCACAAGGATCTCCCGCTCGGCATGTCCGATATGTCTTTTCCGCGACTAAATACTCGGAGATACTCTCCCGACGAAGGGGCGGGGGCGGCGTCTGCGAAATGTTTTTTGGCGAAGAAGGGTACGGACGGATCGGCGGAGGGACGAGGGTGTTGGAGCTGGCGGCGGACAGTTGGGAAGCACCGCCGGGGCACGGCGCTCGCTAGCAGTCGCTAGCCCGGCGAGAGTTTTAAGTCTCCCCTAGGGGCGAGGCTTGATGCTTCGCAAGACGGAGGTGGGTCGCACCCGGAGGAGCGGCACGGTCGGGCGACGACGGTCCTTAGGATCACCCGCCGCCGGAAGAACCCGGTACGGGGGGTTTTGGGGAAAATATTCCCGTACCCACCATCTTTTGAGGACCGGCGACTCGATCCATGTAATCTACCAACCCCTCCCCTAGTCGGTACCCGGTTATCGATAGGCTACCTCATGCAGTATGCCTAGGGTTATCGTAACGGCACAGTGCTTATAAAGGCGGCCCCCTAACAACGTAAACCACCGGGGGAGGGTAAGGACGGCCACAGCGCGATAAGATAAGTGTTGGAAACATACGGAGCAAGGATAGGGGACATGAGAATATCTGGCACGGGGGCAGGATAGCCAGTCGGACACCGTCTGCAACCTAGTTTTCTCTTCTCAGCCCCCGAAGGACTCGGCTAGGTAGCGAGTTGCGTCGGGAGGAGCAACTAATACCTCGGGCGGGGATGAGCACGGATCGAGACGGGACCGACGACGACTTGAGTGAAAGGGTTTTTTCACCTGCCTTTCCCCCCTAGATCCGGCACGACCGGAGTCGCACACGAGCCGAGGTCAGGCAAGTTCGTCTCGACCAGCTCAAGCTCACCAGCCTTGCAAATTAGCGACCCCGCAACGGCTGGAGCACGCCGCGTATCGTGGAGAATAGCGGCATTTTATATTTCATACTTGTATACATACAGTACTTGTTTACGCGTGTGTTTTTGACGGTATTGCTAATGCCATTGGACAGGTTGGGATTAGCGGTTCACAATCTAGCCCAAGGTTATGAGTCCTAATTTGGCATAGCACGGAGGGCCCAGAGACAGGAGCATATTAATTTTGGTATTGCTATAAACATTTTCATTTAATTTCATTGACACGGCGCGCGCGTCGTTGCTGATCAGTGAGCTCATTGCGATGGCAAACGTGTCCAAGTGACGCATCTCCAAGTAGCTCGGCGCGATGGCGGAGGTGGAAGAGGTGCGGTGCAACATGCACAAGATCGGTGTTGAGGAGGCGAGGCACTATGTTTTTTTTTACCCGACCTCCATTTACCACAAAATCACGGCGCATTTGGAATGTGCACATGTGTCTAAAATTGTTAATTAAGATGTACAAATCATTCGAAGCAAAACGAAGAGTTTAGTTAGAATCGGACGATAATAATGCTTAAGCAGCGAAATCTTGAAGCTAGGTGTGTATCGATGAATAAGCATGTCGTAACTCATTCCCTCTCTCTTCCAAACCGACTCGCCCTCCTCATGCGCCCATCGCGCATTTGCATCCGTCCTACCAGGCGGCTTGTTGCCCTTTCTCCGACATCTCGCTTCATAACTACCCCCCCCCCCCCCCCCCCCTCTCTCTCTCTCTCTCTCTCTCTCTCACACACACACACACACGCACACACACACACACACACACACACACACACACACACACACACACACCCGGACACTCAGTCACACCCGCACACTCAGTCACAAGCGATCTCGCACACACCCACACGCATGCGCAAAGACGCTAACGCTGTCTCTAATACACATACACGCACGCGCACATACACATTCAAACGTATGTAGACACGCATATCTACATACATATGTATTCAGAAACGCAAACCAGTTCAAAGTAACACGCACACTGACGCACACAGTGAGAGAGAGAGAGAGAGAGAGAGAGAGAGAGAGAGAGAGAGAGAGAGAGAGAGAGAGAGAGAGAGAAAACATCATCGTTTCTGTGACCACAAAACAACAGCACGCACACACTTACACACGCAAATACACACACAGACACACGCGCGAGCACAAACAAAATAACACCCACACACGTCCACACACATACAAACATATACCCATACCCCCCACACACACATACAAACACACGCATGTATGCATACACAAAGCGTTGACGCACACACGATTAAATACATACACAAATACACACTCCAAAACATATATAAACGCACACACATACACACACACCCACGCACAAACACACACACACACACACACACACACACACACACTCACTTAAAAAAAAATGCCAGCCATCGAAGTGAGGGGAGGATAAGCAAGTGAGCAGGTAGGTTATGGCCCCGAGGCCGACACATGCACAGTGCACATTCCAAAGACAGCTTTCAAAAAACGTGCCGTGTCAATTCATTGAATGGAGCGCCCGCTAGGTCGGTTGGTGTCATGAGATTTGTTTGAGGAGAAGAAGGCGAATGTGGGGAAGGGTGAATGTAGGAAGGGGGGGACAAAAGGTTCAGCCGTCGCTCTTGGTGGTGCGTCGAGTCCACGGCAGCAGCGTGCGCACAAACTGCATTTGGTTGAGGACGGGCAGGATCTGCACCGCCGACCGCACCTCCTGCCGGTCGTCAAACCAGCCCTTCACCAGCGTCCCGTCCTCCTCCCGCACCAACTCGTAGTCCTCGTGCCCCTTGCCCGCGATCACCACCACGTCGTCCTCCTGCGCCATGCTGATGGCGCCGCGGATGGCATAGTGGCGGTCCTCGATTACGTACGTTCGGTGCTCCCGCTGCATCTCCCACACGTGGTCGCTCTCCCACGGGATGCACATACTGGCGTCCGTGAACCAGGTGTAGTCGCCGTTGGGCCGCGCCCGCGCGTCCCACTCCTTAGGCAGCCCGCGCGCCATGTCGTGGAAAATGTCCTGCGGGTCCTCCCCGCGCGAGTTGTCCTGCGTCACCACCACCACATCCGCCAGCTCGTGCGCCACCTCCATCATGTACCGCCTCTTCCCCTGGTCCCGCTCCCCGCCGCACCCAAATACCAGGATGAGCCGCTTGAACTTGTACAGCTCCCGCACCGTGTTCAGCAGGTACTCCAGTGCGTCCGGCGTGTGCGCGTAGTCCACGATCACGGGGAACCCCTGCCCCTCGTCCACCACCTCCATCCGCCCGGGTATCCGGTCCGTGTTTTCAATGCCCGCCACGATGCTCTGCGCACCATCGGCCAGGCGCGGAATGAGTAGAGGAATGGGATCAATGGCGGGGGATAAGGTGAGGGGAGAGGTGAGAGACAAGAGCTGCATACAATTACATCACACAAATATCATATCACATCACATCACATCACATCACATCACATCACATCATTCTTTGGTTTTCGCCCCTTTTTCTTCCTTTTTCTCTTTTTGTGTTGGACTCTCGCGGCTTTCTGTGTTATCAATTTAACTGTTGTATAAAATCAACTACATCTAACAGGAGGTCTGGGAAGAGGGGACAAGGATAGGAATGCATACAGGCAGGTAAAACACAAGGGCGGGGGCAAGGGACGGGGGGGGGGGGGGGGGGGGGGGGGGGGGGTAGCAGAATAAAAGGGGCTGGGGAGAGATAGGGGGGCAAAACAGTAAGAAGGGATGAGAAGGAAGTAGGGGATGACTGGGAAGGGGCAGTGACGGGGGGCAGATAGAAAGGCGCGACGATGCAAGTCAGGGGCAGACGGGAGGACTACGGGGAAAACGGGACTTCAGCCTCAATGGAGGGTTCCTTTTTGAGACTGACATGCACAAACAACATGGAAGAAACACATATCATATCATTATTATATTTCATACATACATGCATACATATGTCTATGAAGAGGAGAGCAGCTGTGAGCGTGTGTGTGTGTGTGTGTGTGTGTGTGTGTGTGTGTTTGTGTGTGTACATTTCTCTTTTCATAAATTGTTGCAATTTTATCTGTTTTCTCTATTTATGTTTTTTTTCTTTTGGGGGCGGGGGGGGCTTGAATGCTGTTGTTGTTGTGGTGAGCAAGCGGTCGAACGGGCGCACCTCCAACGGAATATTGATCGCCACAGCAGCTGCAATAGCAGCCAGGATGTTTTGCAGGTTGTGAACGCCCACCAACTTGGTGATCACCTGCGATGCATCATGAAAAGGGGCAACGGGGGAAAATACACACAATGGGTGAAAGCAAGGCGAAAAGGACGGCGAAGGAGCAAGAGTCCATTGGGTGAGTTGAACCGCATGAGGGGAGGGCAACCCACCTGGACGACGCCATAGGGAGTCATGATTTTGTAGTCGGCTTCGAAAAGAGTGGTGGGTCCGATCTCCACCGGCCACACGTCAGGCTCGTCGCCCATGCCGGGGTTGGGGTTCTGGCCAAAGGTGACCACCGGTACGGGGCTCGCGGCGCGGATGAAATCGTCCGCAACCACGATGTCGTCCACGCACACCACCGCCCTCTGCCGGCTCTCGTCCGTCAGCCCCTCAAATAG
>JAPMLY010001327.1:50000-120032 GCA_026401115.1 Tetraselmis chui
GAATAGACGTGTTCCGCAGCGTGTATAGAAATGTTACAGTCTGTAGAGGGATGTGTCTGTATGTGTGTGTGGGCGTGCGTGGGGGTATTTCGGAAGGAAGATAGGCGGATCTTCACCTAACAGGTATTTGCTCCAGGTCACCGCCAATGTCACCGATTTGTTGCTTGCGGATGAAGGCGTCCAAGTCCAGCTCTTCTTCTCCAGCCTCATCGGCCCCCAGCCCAACCTCCGCCATCAGCGCATCCCCCGCCTCATTTCCCTCCGGCTCATCCGGCAGGTGGCTCACCCCCTCCCGCCGCGCCTTGAAGATGCGCTGCCCGTCCACCTCAAGCTCCGGGTCATCACCCAGATCCATGGACCCACGCTGCCGACGGCGTGCCAGCGCAGAGTCGTCATCATCCTCCGCCTCCTCCGCCACAATCTCGTCCACAATGTCAGTCACGTCCTCCTCCTCTGGGTCCAGGAACCCGCGCTCCTCAAACTCCTCCTCCTCATCCTCATCGCCGTAGCCCCCCCCACGACCGCGAGGAGACCCTCGACGCCGGCGACGGCGAGCGCTTTCCAGCTCGTCCTCCTCATCATCCGAATCCTCCAGCAAATCAAACTCATCATCGTCCTCAAACTCTTCCTCGTCCTCCATGTCCTGCACACGCACCCCAACAAGCCAAAATCTTCAGCCAGCCATCAAGACAATTGGTCCGAGGTACTCTCGCACACAGCAACTCTCCTGCACCATACATGACAGCTACATCATCATATGCATCGTTCTTCCTGACGGAGAAACACAGCCACCTATGCAACTGCCGTCGCCCATTCATATTGCACCTGCAGTCCCCCATTATTATTCAACTCACCATATCCTCATCATCATCGTCGAAGAGCCCGTCCTCATCCAGATCGTCCTCGTTCAGTGTAAAGTCTTCGTCCTCGTCGTCGTCCCTCTCAAACCTCGGCCGCTTTGCCGCAGAGCACGGCCACGGGCCCCGCTTACCAGCCGCTGACAGCCCCACATCGCGTCCCCTCATTCCGCCAAAGGCCGTCCTCCCCAGCAGACTCAGCTGCGCAATGCAAACATGCAGCCCCAAATGCGGAGATGTGCGGCTGCTGCTCCCACATGCTATGAGGGGTACACCCCTGCGCTGCACCCGGCACGTTACGCCCGCATGGTGGCGGATCACTGGCCGCCTTGGGAGGGCCAGGCTCCCGCTGGATAGCATTCCCGCCCAACCCGCTGCGCCCCAACTCCGCTTTAACTTTGAGACCCTGGCGCAACCCAACACCACCGTGGGCTGCCCCTTCCACGGCTGACGTAGCAACAAACAAGTGAGTCAGGCGGATGACATATACTCCAGCTAGACTCTCCAAGAAGCTCGAATTTTGGCTTCCCCCTCTTATTTATTTCCTCTATTCTTTCTCAACCCCAAAAAAAAAACTGCTTAGGTTAAATAGTATAACCTAGAGCCGGCAAGAAACAAACACACTGAATATTACGCAGGTCTCGGCACGCACGCGCCGGGCGGATTGAGAACGAGGTCGGCAGTAATCACGACGCGTAGGCAGCGGTTCTCAAAAGATCCGTCACCGACGAGGATGGCGACGTGCGATGCACATCTGACGGTAAGCCCTAAGGATATATTGAACCCTGAGCTGCGGCAGGAGCAGGATAGGGCCGCTAACGCCCCTTGTGCCGCTTGACCGGGAGGAGTTACTGCTCCTCGGCGGTCATTCGTATAACGTCACAGAAAATTAAATCATGAATGGTAACCAACGCGTAGAGATTGCCTGAGCATAGAGAATGAGGAGAGGCTGCGTGGCAGGCGTCCGTCCCTTCCGGAAAAAAATTAAAATAATAATGATCTTTGACGGCGGCCGCCGGTGGAAGGAATAACCGCCACCCATCATCCACCCTGTCTTACCTCACCAATCCGCCTACGAATAGGAGTGTGAGCGTACATGTGTATCGTCTGATATAGACTGGGTGTGCGATGGGAAAGATGCTTGGCCCGCGGTGTCGGAGACTCGGTGATGGGGGGGGTATGTCGATATACTTCGTCCGAACTCGAAAGAAAAGCTATCCCGTACCATCGCTCCCCACGTGTTAGCTTTTCAACACGACGGCATCTCCGTGGGGGGCTGGGTGCCAATACCTGTCCTTAAGCGTCTAAGATTGGCCCCGTGCGAGCACAAGGATTGGTGCTGAGGTTCACGTCCGTGCTAACGTAGGTATGATGGGCTGCAGGGTCCTGGACGGCCAGTAGGAGCGCTGGCGCTGGACGCTCTTGACTCATCCATCCATCTTTAGCTTGACAAGAGTGGGACTACGGGTACCTGCTGCAGCGCCCGCAAGTCGGCGGCGCTGATGATGGTTCATCTCTGCTTCATCCATCATCCCGATGGCACGACATATGATATATTCCGCGCTACGGCAGTACACGTAAATGTACCAGTTCCTGCACAGATACCCGTACTCGTACCCGTCGCGAATGGAGTATACTAGGTAGGAGTACTGCTTACAAGAAGAACCAGATGAGCACGGACAGGAGTACTAGGTAGGAGTAAGGATATATAGCATGATGATGTATATTGTCAGATTGACTTAAATCTAGAGGGCAGTGCTGATGCTGTGGCATGCCTTCCTGTTCCTCGGGCTTAGGTTTTTTTTTCTCCTTTTTTTTTTTGGCTTGGTGGTCTTTAGGGTTTGTTAGGGTTTTTAGGGTTTTGGGGTTGTAGGGTTTTGGGTTTTACCCTTAAACCCTAAATGTAAACCCTAAAACCCTAAAACCCTTTTAGGTAGTGGCTTGGGTTGAGGACACATGATAAGGAAGTACGGCGTCCTCAGTTGGCTCCTTATCAAGTTCCGCCTCTGACACATAAACATAACTAAACATGAGAGGCGTCAAAGGTGGTGTGAACAACCGACACTCAGTGCGGCTTTTAACAACGCCGCTTGGGCCTCCACTTACCGCGACAACTACACGTGTCGATTGGGGTTGGGGACGTGAGCTTTCTTGCACGGCTTCTTGACCATGTTGAGACAGCATAACACAAACATAAAGTAAAAAGATAAACCAATGTTACATGTAATAAAGAGTCTGAAACCACATTGACCTCCGCTTACCTTTGAGGTAGTGGCTTGGGCTGAGGACACACGATTGGGAAGTACGGCGTCTTGAGTTGGCCCTCTCCCTATTGAACCATGCAAACACAGTTAGTGTGGAAGATAACGTACGCAAACGTAGTTACAGTCACAGTCCCGCAAACGGAACAGTTACGGCGACAACCAGCCTACAGGCGTGGTGTCGGGACAACAGAAGTGAGTGAGCTGTAGCCTAGCGACAGCTCTGTACCGAGTCAAACAGCTTATCGGTATGTCCGATCTAGACATGTACTAATCATATCTAGAGTAGCTTACAGTAGCTATCTGCAACTAATACGTATACGGTATTACTTACAACACTCCCCATGAAGGTAGCTACGGGATGAAGCGTTGCATTGGGTCTTGTCCTCCAAGGATCGCACTTCGGTGTCTTGCTAGTGCAGGTCCCGGGAGGGGTTTGGTGAGCATGTCAGCCACCATCTGGTCAGTGGGGAGGTACCTCAACTTGATGGTTCCCTGTTCCACGTGGTCTTTGAGGAAGTGCCACTTCAGACCGATGTGCTTAGTCTTCTCGTTGACCAAGGCATTCTGGGAGTATGCCATGGCGCTTTGGTTGTCCTCCCAGATAGTGGTGGTTTCGGTGATGGGGGAGTTGAAGATTTCCCCCATGAGTTGTCGGAGGTGGAGTCCCTCCTTGGTGGCGTCGGCCGCAAAGTAGTACTCGGCTTCACACGTGGATTGAGCCACACAAGTCTGTTGTTTGGACTTGTAACTGACTCGCCCGCGTCCGAGGGTGAAGAGATAGCCGGAGCGAGACTTGCGGGTGCTGCTGTCGTTGGCCCAATCAGCGTCGGCAAAGCCAATGAGTTGGAGGCTGTGGTCCAGGGCCCCCCCCAACGTCAGGCGCATGTCGATGGTGCCATGGAGATAGCGGAGGACCTTTTTCAGAGCCTGCAAGTGTGCCTCGGTGGGCGAGGCTAGGGCAGAGCCGAGGATGCTCAACGATGTGGAGACATCGGGGCGTGTACAAACGGCGGCGTACTGGAGGCTGCCCAGGAGGCTAGGGTAGACGTCCTTGGCCACTCCTGTGAGAGAGGGCGAGTTCAAGTGTGCAAGGCCGGCGAGGAAGCCCGGGTCCATCGGAAGGGACGACGGCTTAGAGTCGGACATGCCGTACTTGGCGAGGATGTCGCGCAGGTACTTGGACTGGTCCAGCGAGATTGTGCGCGTGGAGCGATCGCGGGTAATGTGCATGCCGAGGAGTTGGGAGAGATCGCCTAGGTCCTTGATCTTGAACCGTGCTCCGAGTTGGGCTTTGAACGATGCGAGCCAGGTGGCATCATTGCAGGCCGCGGGAATGTCATCGACGTCCAGGGCGATCATGGCGAAGACGTGACCGGTGCGAAAGATGTAGATGCACGGGTCGGAGACGCATTGTTGCCATCCATGGTCGACGAGCCACGCACGAAGTAGCATGTTGAACTCGCGGGGGGACTGCTTAAGGCCGTAGAGGCAACGCTTGAGGTGGCAAACCTTGGACGTTCCATCGGTGAAGCCGAGGGGCTGGCGGATGTACACATCCTCCCGGATGGGGGCGTAGAGAAACGTTGTGTCGATGTCAAGCTGGCAGAGTTCAAGGTCGCGGGCGGCTGCGATGGTGAGGAAGAGACGCAGGCTGGCCATGCGGATGACCGGGGAGAAGGTCTCCGTGTAGTCCAATCCAGCGCGTTGACTGCACCCCTTGGCGACGAACCGCGCTTTGAAGCGGGAGACGTCGCCGGCTGTATCCGACTTGACTTTGAAGATCCACATGTTGTTAACGACCATGCGGCCGGGGGGGAGGTCCACAAGGTCCCACGTACCGTTGCTGATGAGGGAGGAATACTCATGTTGCATAGCGGCTTGCCATTGGGGGGCTTGGGCGCTGTCCAGTGCAGCCCGGTAGGATTTTGGTTCCACACACTCTCGGGCGGAGAGGAGGGCGATGGCAGTAGGGGACGTGCCGGCAGGTGTGTGTGGGGGACCAGTGCCAAGGTCGGGGACGTGAGGGTGCTCAAAGATGTCCTCTTGAGCTTGGCCTTGTTCAGGATCACAACACGCCGTTACGAGGGTTGGTGGGTAGTCGGACAAGTGGGCAACCATATCGCCGTAGCGAATGGGGTGGGAGCGGAGCCGAGCATGGCGAGGGGCTGCCGGGGGGGGTAGGGGTGTGGGTAATGTGAGGTCAATGGGGTGGGACATGGGTGAGTCTGCGGGTACGTCGTCCGAAGAGTCGGTGATGGTCGAGTCGACGGAGGGTTGAGTGTCGAAGCCCGGGGTGTCTTCCTGAAAGACAACATGTACGGAGGTGGTGATACGACGCGTGTCCGGATTGTAGACACGATACCCGGGTGCGTCAGGGGGATAGCCCACCATGACGCCGCGAAATGCTTTTTCACTGAGTTTCCGACGTTGTTTGTCGGGGACCTTGGCGAAAACGGCGCAGCCGAAGACGCGGAACTTGGAGGCGTTGGGCACCGACGACGTAAGGAGTGTGAGGGGGACGCCCCCATTAGGTCCGACCGAGCGACTATACGTGCGGTTGCGAAGGTACACAACAGTGCTGACAGCACACGACCACATGGAGTTGGGAACGGCCATGTTGTGGAGCATCGCCGATGCATTGTCCCGGATAGTGCGCCAGGGACGTTCGGCCTTGCCGAGCATGTGGTGGGCGTATGGGGCAGAGAACTGCACCCCGACGCCGAGGTGTGCGCACATTCGGCGAGTGACAACAGCTTCAAACACAGAGTCTGAGTCAAACTTGAGGACCGGTGTGAACGCGCCCGTCTGGGAGTGATGGCGGGCATGCAGGTGTTTGATGTCCAAGAGGATGGTTTCCAATTCCGAACATGCGTCGTCTTTAGACTTAAGGAACCGCACCCACATGTACTTGGTGTGGTGGTCGATGACGAGCAAGCAGTAACGGAGGCCATGTGGGGAGGGGACATTGACCGGGCCCCAGAGGTCTGCGGACAGGTTGAGGAGGGGGTGGGATGGCTTCGCGCAAGCGGCAGTGTTGCGTGGTGCAGCTGTGGCTTTGTCAAGTAAGCAAGAGTCGAAAGAAACTTTGTTTACAGCGCTAGTCAACACAAGGCTAGTCGGGACACCGTGAGTATGTTGGGCTTGAAGGCTTTGCATGTTGAGGTGGCCATAACGACGGTGCCATAGGACGGGATCACACTGGGCAGTAAGGGCAACCTGAGGGGAGGGGTCAAGTGCCGCCGGTGCGGATGGGCTTGAAGGGACGTTTGGCTGGTGGGGAAGGAGGTAGAGACCGTTTCCGGACGGTTCTAGCACACCCATGCCTGTGGGTACCAAAAGTAAACCAGTGTCAGAGTTGGAGGGGAATATGAATTCACAGCCGCTGTGAGCTTGCATCCAGCTGACACTAAGTAGTCTGCCGATACGCTGTGCGGAGCGAGATGATAGGTCAGGGGTGTAGAGTGCATAGACAGTGCGGTGAATGAGCTTGCCAGAGGCAAGTCTGACAGAAATCCGCACTGAGCCACTGCCCTTAACGTCAACGCCGACACCGCCCACGCGAGAGGGAGCGGAGGGGGGCGTGAATTTCACGAAGTCATCTCGGAACGCAGTGAGGTTAATCGAGCATGCGGAATCAACGACCCAAAACTTGGACAGGTTACGACCCGGGGCGAGGGAAGAGGAGAATGCCACAGAGCTGAATGGGACACTCACCTCGTCGTCAACGTAGTCATCAGCGCAGTCCTCGAGGGTGGGTAGGCCGTCGGTGTCATCGGCGGGGGCGTCGTCGGCAGGGACGTCGCTTAGCAGCGCAGCGTGAGCAGAGGGGGTGCCGTCGGCGGCGCCGTACTTCTGGACTGTCAGCTTACGCTTGGCGAGATTCCACTTAAGGATAGCGTCATCCGTGGCAGTGCAGGCTGACATGAGATGGTTGAGGCTGCCACAAACGCCACACTTGTTGGGTCGATGGCCGCGAGGGTTACAGTGTGGTGGGCCTCGACCGTTGTGCGAGCCGCGGCCCGCAGCGACGAACGCGGAGATGGGAGGGGGTGATATGGCTGGAGCGGGTGTGTCCGGAGCAGGGTCGTCGTCCATGTTGTTCGCAAGGTGGAGAATGTTGGCCATCACTTCATCAGCCGACATGATGTAGTCCGTGTCAAAGGCGTTGATGACGCATTGCTTCGCCTGACCGTGTGGGCCGCTGCTGGAGATACCGCGCAGCATGAGGAGACCGAGGTGGTGGGGGTGGATGGCAACGGAGCCATCAACCAATTGGCATGTGTCGTTGTAGTCGTCAAAGGTCTGGCGCATGTAGTGGACATAGTCACTGAGGGACTGACCAGGGCGCTGTCTGACCGTCGGGTTGTCCAAGAGGGACAAGGAGCGAGCAAAAGACCGACAATCGAGGCGTTCACAAAGGATGTCCCACGCGGCAGCGGCGCAGTCAGGGCGTGCTGGAGAAACGCATTTCATCGCTTGGTCAGCGCGCTTATTCGCGCTGGCTGCATGGAGAAGCAGCGTGTAGGCGTAGTGTTGCGCTTGTTCGTCGAGCCAGACGCCGGAGTCGCGGATGGCCAGCTGTGGAATGAGGTATGCGGCCTTGATGGAGAGGAAATTAAGGAAGGTCCTCTTCCATTGCTTAAAGTCCGTGGTCGGGCACATGACGGGGACTGACATCTTCATGGACCGGTTGAGGGCGTCCTTGTCGAAGCCGGGGGCTTCGTGTGCCGCCCGGTTGATGACCACCGGGTCAATAGTGGGGCGACGACGACCACGGGTGGCGGGGTCGCCATGTTGGACTGGGGGAGAGTGCCGGCCATGAAAGGGAGGAGGTGGCCCACCGGGAAAGGGAGAGCGGCCGGCCATGGGACGCGGCGGGCCGTACGAGTGCGGGTGGTCACGGTAGGGGGGGACGAGGTGAGAGGGCGCCTCCATGATATGAGGGCCGGGGTGTTGAATGGAATATCCGGCGGGGGGGAAGGGGGGAGGTGGTGGGAGGTGATCAACCCGGATGGCGTGACGCGAGGGGTCGTGGTACGCGTCGGCACGCGAGGGCTCGCGGGGCGCATCGTGACGGCGTTGTGCGACTGTGGGGTCGCCAACATGAGCTGTAGGAGTAGCAGCAGCAAAGAATGTTTCTGCGTCCGGGAGTACGAAACCATGCTGGGGATGTTCAAGCAGGTGGAGGGTGTGGCCGTCGTGGCTGTCCCGGGCGGGGTCGAGGTGAGCATCGTGGCGGCGCTGAGCTACAGGGGGGTGCGGATTAACACCCGCAGCAGCAACAGCACCCTCTGCCGACTGCGAGTCGAAACGAGCTGTTAAGCGCGCCACTTGCGCAACAAGCAGCGCGAGAGTATCCGGGGGGTGATCGAGGGTGCTCAGGTGAGAGCCTGACTCAGGGGAGTCAGGGGGTGAAACAGGCGGAGTTTTCTGCGCCATTTCGACAGAGGGCGAAAAAGAAAGAGCGGAATAAAAAACAGGCAGCGGTAAAAACCGCTAGCCGGACTCGTGCCTAACAGCGGTATGCAAAGAGACGGCCTGATGCCCGCCGACCCCTCGGCCTGTAGCCCCGGGGTGTCTCAGAGCACCTTCTCTGTATCCTCCACCCAGTGTGGGGCACAAGTCGAGGCCAAGGCCAGGACACGTGGAGCGCTGCGCTGGTGGCTGATTCGCTAGAATAATATAAAAATAAAAAAGGTAAGCTACGGCCGGCGTGCAGCCTGTGGATGCGTATTCACCCGATGGTGCGCCCCCCTGTTCTCCAGCTTGGACCTGTGTGCACCCTGTCCACACACGACGAGTGCGTCGGTGTGGGTGGCTGGCTATCTCCGTCGGGTGGCTGACTTAAGAGGGGTGGTGGCGGGTTTTAAATCGCAGTTTATACTGGCGATACCGCCGACTACAGGTTGAAAGTACTAGGGGTCTAAAGAAACTTGCCTTCTGCGGGAGAGCTGTCGATCGCAGCTCGCCGAACCAGGTTGTCGCGCGTGAGTGACGTGAGGCGGGGGCCCATAACCTATTGAACCATGCAAACACAGTTCGTGTGGAAGATAACTTACGCAAACGTAGTTACAGTCACAGTCCCGCAAACGGAACAGTACGGCGACAACCAGCCTACAAGCGTGGTGTCGGGACAATAGAAGTGAGTGAGCTGTAGCCTAGCGACATCTCTGTACCGAGTCAAACAGTTTATCGGTATGTCCGATCTAGACATGTACTAATCATATCTAGAGTAGCTTACAACAGCTATCTGCAACTAATACGTATACGGTATTACGTACAACACTCCCCCTTCCTATTTACCCTCTTCCTTGAACCCTTTCTCCGCTGGCTCACGGTGGGGAGCCGGGGTTACCGCCCGTGCCCCCCCGCCACTAACGTTGACCCCACAGAACCCACAGCCACCTACCCCGGACACGGCTTCGCCGACGACCTCACCCTAGCCACGGGCTCAACCCCAACACGACCATCCAACTCCGAAAACTCTCCATGTTCAGCGCCTACACATGCATGACTGTCAACATCCGAAAAGGATGCATCACCGGCGGCCTCTACCGTCCAGGCAACGCCCTATCCCTTACCAACATCACCCTACTCGCATCCCGCCTCCAAACACAATTCATCACCATCAACTCAAACTTTGCCCCCATACATTCCATCGGCCCCTCGGACGCATACCGCGTCCTAGGGGCCGATCTCAACACCTCCCTCACCTTCACTAAGCACTGGCACGAACTAAAGCGCACTACCGCATCCCTCATCACCGCCCTCTCCACCTCCCCATTAACACAATCCCACAGACTACCAGCCATCCGAGGACTACTTATCGGAAAGCACTTCACCCTCCAACTCGGCCTCTTCAGCGACTCCCAATTGGACATCCTCGAAGGACAAATCTGCCACGCACTCCGCTCCGCCGTCTCCTCGGTGCGTAACCTCCCCCTCACCGCCCTCCACCGCCCTACCTCAGACCTCGGCCACGGCCTCCCCTCCCTCAAAGCCCATGCCGCCCAACACACAGTTTGCCACCTCCATAAAATCATGAACAACCATGGATATAGAGGCCACATGGCCCGAGCACACATTCGCACCATCTCTACCAGATAGTCCCATTGGCCCACCGAATCCACCATGTCACGCAGTTCCTCTATACCCACACTCCGATGCATGGAACGGGCCCAACGCGACGCATGCACTATGTTCCACAACGTTCCTCCACTCTCCCTCACCAACCCCAATGCCTCCACACTCCGCGCCCACTTCACCAGACAAGACAACACCCTCCTTGCGTCACTCCGAGACAGAGCCACCCACATCACCGACCCTCACACCTACAAACAAGCATAATGCGAATTCTCTCCCCGCAAAACACACGCATCCCTCCTCCCCCGCCTCACCCCCCTTTGGAAAAACAACATCACCACGTGGCCACAAGTCCTCCTCCGCGCCACCACAACCTCCATCCTCCTTAAATCCTGCAAATCCATATCCATACTCACGGGGTCCACCACCTCACTCTCAGTCCCCATTCGCCTCCTCGCCGCAGTCCTCACCGAACTCCTCGATAATATCCACAACCGCCTGCCCATCACACACCTCACCCCCAAACAAGCATGCCCCCCCACCCCATCCACCCCTCATGGATTCCCCTCCTTTCCCCCCACCTTCCCCGCTCCCCCACCATCCTCTTATCCGCCATCCTCATCACCCCCACCAAAACCTCCCCCCCCATGGCACCCACCACACACATCGAGACATGATACTTCTCCCTCTCAAACCACCACTACCCTCCCTTCGACGTTACACGCATAATCTCCAAACACAAGGACACCGAATATGGCCAAACACAATACATGGTAGAATGGGCCCCGGAACACCTCACGGAATGAAACATCCAACTCCAACTCGACGACGGCTTCCGCCTCATCTCCTCAACCCCCACATCGGCGAGTCTACCCACCCCCTCCCCCACCTCGTGCTCCACCTGCCATGACCACCTATTGAAATGAAATTGAAATTGTTCACAACATGTGCCGGCAAAGTGGCAAACTGGACCGACTAATGTCTCTCGGGCCTCTCTACCTAGCCATTGAAGACTTATAAGCGAGTTTAGCCCGGGTCTCTTCGACTAAGCACACCTATCGACACACCTAGCTTCACTGTGTGTCGACGTTCCTCGGGAGTTAAAAAAAACTGTAAGCAATCGCAGCAATTGCCACAGCCCCCCCCCCTAAGCAGCAACAGCGTAATAATTTTGTAATCATGAAAATTATATCTAAAAATAAATCCACTTGTCGAGAAATGCAAAACTAAGCTGCTGCTCGACCTTCACGATGCTCGGCCCGCTCCCACCGAACCGGGTTGCCGACCGGCCTAGGCCGGTCGGCGTTCGGGAGGGACAACGGGCCAGCCTAATCTAGCTCCCGCGTGACTTCGGTCTTGCCGAAGATAGGAGGGGAAAGCCTAGCAAAAAAAACCTCCTCGCGTGGTCGCTCGTCGATCCCGCCGCCCCATCCCGTAAGCCCCGCCAAGGTCGCCGCCGCGTCCGCCGACGCGACGGTCCTCCTTGTCGAGGTCCCCCGCCACCTCGAGGGCAGGTGGGGGGGACCGAGACACATAGACATAGAAAAAATGGGCGCTCCTGCCTCCGCGCCTGAATTTTCCCCGATCATTTCCCCGGTTTTTCTCTGTGTGGTACACGGGTACCTGTCAGGTAGTCCGGCTTGAGTCCGTACCCTCCCCCCTCTGATCGCGCGTCCACCTAGCAGGCTTTGTTGAGGTTGAGGCCACCGCGCTCACCCAGCCCCCCCCGCAAGGGTCTCGTCTATCCGGGTAGTGGGTGTCGAGGAGGGGGGGGGGGGAGGCCAGGTAACCGTAGTTGGATCCGTCGGGCGGCGGGTGCACGGAAATTAGTCAAAAACCCTCCGTACGGGGGTTTCCGGCGGCGCCGACCCGGAGGGGCGTCGTCGCCAGATCTTGTCGGTCCTTCCGTCGCGACTGGCCTCCTTGCCGCCCAAGCTTACTCCTCCCCCCGGGAGATGTAACTTGTCGGCGTGGCAGCTCGCTAGTGAGCGCCCTACCCTGGTGCTGCTCCCCAACTAGCTCGACGTCGGGCACGGACATTAGTTTAAAAATATTTAAAGCCCTCCGTGCATGGCTTTCCGGCGGCGGCTGATCCTAAGGATCGCCACCGCCTCACATAGCCGCTCCTCCGCCTGCGACCGGCCACCGGCATGTGCCCTATCTTGCCTCACCCCATGGGAAGTGTCGACTCGCACATGACTGGTCGGCGGCTAGCGAGCGCCCTTTCTCGGCGCTGCTTCCCGGCTGGCCACTTCCATCTCCAAGACCCGCCTCCCACCCTGATCCGGCCGTACCCTCCTCGCCATGAAATGCTCATGTAGTACATGCCCCACCCCCTCGAAGTAGGATTGTACTCAGTAGTATTTGAGTGAAAAAAAACGTTTCGGACGGGCCGAGCGGGAGATCTTGGTGCCGGTATCGCACATACATTATTTTTTCAAAAGCCCTATGCAACGGGCTTTCCCGACAGCTATTGATCCCGCGGATCGAGCTGTCGGCCCTCTCAAGCCTTGCACGGCTACGGGGTTTCCAGCGCCCACCACGGGGAGGTGAGTGGATGCCGACGGGCCTGCGAGCGCACCCCCTCCGGGGCCGCCGCCGTTGCGCCGCCGGGGGGCGCCATGACCACCTACACACATACCCCACCTCCACCTGCCGCACGTGCTCGCACTTTGCCGTCCATTTACACTGCCGCCCCGCTTAGGGAAACGCCGCATGGCAATGCGACTGATGCACCCGCGGCCAATTACACGACCTCACCCGCCTACACAAGGTCCAGTGGGCCCCTTGCCTACATCTCCACGACACCATCAGTGAGAACCCCTCCGGCCCCGACGCGCATACTGCATTTAACTCCGGCTTTGTCCCCTCCACAACACCCATCCTACCCGAACCTGGAACCCCCCATGGATACACCCCCTCATCACTTTCAACCACGACCCTATCCACCCCGACCTCGACATGCTCCCCACCGGCAAATTCACCATACACACCCACCCAACACTACATAACACCACCATCCTTTGCACCCCCGACGGCCGCGCGGTCACTACCCTCAACGGCCCCGCATCCGTCACCTATTCCGACTCTTCCGTCCCGACCTCACACAACACTCGTTCGAAGAGGAGGTCTACCACCTCATAACTCGCCTAGGCTCTTGCTCAGAAATGCACTCACCCACCATCACCACACTCAATGGATGGGCCACTAGAGAAGACCTACTCACAGCACTCCGCAACACATTCCACATCCAGACAAAACTCTACTCAGACCCCCTTAAATAATCACTCCACTCTCACACCTATCACTCACTATACCCCGAAGACATAGTCTTCTCATTTAGCGGCAGCAACGCCCCACACACATGACACAACACCAACATAGCCAACCCGGAATACGACCACGAACGCATGCGCCGCGCCATGGAACACGCAATCACTAGCGCCCACGCCACAGCCTCACACACACCCAGCGCCACCATCCTCATACTCCCCCGATAGGAACACACACCATACCGTCATGCCAAATACATAACCTCTCCATACACCCACCACATGTACACACTTCCCAACGACGCAAACACCTTTCTACCCCCCGACCAACACACATGCCACCCCACCCCCACTCCGTTTGGAACGCGTTGGATGGTCAACATATACCTAGTCGCCAACCCCCTCGCCCTCTCCACCTTACCCTCACACACAGCCATGACCGCCCTACACAACATCCTCGAGTCAATATACAACACACACCTTCCCTACCCCACCATCACAATCCCTCCTCTACACATCTTCGACACTTACTCGTCCCACTCGGCAGGCATCTACCATCTCCCCCCCAACTCCACTCACCCCCTTACGTATCCCCTCCCGGAACGCACGAACCTAACATACTTCCCCACAAGAGGAAGTCTTGCATGGAATTGGCAGGACTTCGTGCACACATACGGCTCCAAGAACGGAGGCTCCTCCTCCCTCGGAGCAGCCGCCACACACCCCGCCTCGGACACCCGCATCAAAATTCTGGTGACCTCTACCCCTCCCTCGCACACCATCAATCGCGCTGAATTAGCGGGCATAGACATAGGCCTCCAACTAGGCCACACCCACCTCCTTACAGACAGTGTGTGCTCCTTGCGCCTCATACAAGGATACTTGCACTGCCCATCCGCTTACAGACACAACATCCACCACGACACACTCATTTCCATCACGCACACCCTCAAAACCCGCTGCGACGCAGGAATCCGCACACACCTCGGCAAAATTAAAGCACACAACCACTCACTAGGAAACGACCTCGCAGACACACTAGCAAACCAAGATGCAGACGGACACCCACCCGACGTCACATACACCACAGGTTCAGACGTGTCGATAGGCCATTGGACCTGGCCAAACACCCTCATTCCACAAACCCAAGGGGAACCTATACCGTACAGATACACCAACCTCAAAACTGACGCTCACACTCACAGCACCAAACACATACACACACCCCTCTCACAAACATCCAAACACGGTGCCCTCCTCGCCCGCGCCGCGGAGGACGGCGCCGACTTCACATTCCACAAACAATACACCACACTAACCAACATACAATTCACCAACAAGCAAGAATTCATGTGGGGAGTACACAACACCCGCCTCCTCACACACAACTCCACCCTGCGCTGCCCCATGTGTGGCCAATTCACTAGCACCGGCTACATGGCGGGTAACTGCTCCACCATGTCTGGCCTAAGACATGACCGCCACAACAACACTCTCCAACTCCTACTCAGCCTCTTAGAACGCCACAGCGGAGGACGATGGGAGACCATCACAACAGACTTTGTTAACAAACCCATCAAATATCATTCGCACCCCCCACACCCACCCACACCCCTCTTGACTATCACCTCCCACACTCCACCCACATGCCCACCCGCATTGTTGCGGCTAATGAAGGCCTCTAACCCGACTCCCTAACCTCGTGCCCCGCCATCCTCCCCAATGCGATTCTCCCTACCGCACTGCAACCCTCGGCACACAAACCCGACTTTATCCGACTCCTCGAACCTCGATACGTCGGTCACACAAACGGTCGCCGCCGATACTCATCAATTAAAAGGATTCAGATAGGGGAGTGGAAGTACTGCACGGACCACAACCTCTCCCAAACAGCCCAACTCATACGTGCCAAATACACCCCCTCGCAAATGCCATCCCATGCCATTGGCCACGTACCGAAGTCGACATCCTCCCCATTGTCATGAGCCGCACGGGAGCACCGCACTAATTTACCATCTCTAGTCTCACATCTCTACTCACCCTCCGCACCGACACTCCTGACAAACTCATCTCCAGAGCACGACTCGACACGTCCCGCATCCTTACACAACTCCATACGCACAATGTTCAATGGTAACACCATCTCTTACTCATCTACCGCATCAAATCCCGCACGACCTCTCGCCGCGCCCCCACACACTGGACCTTCGCACGCCCATAATTGCACGCCCCAACACTGAGTTTAAGGCACGGAAGAGGAACTTCCTCACCTTTTTGTCCATGAAAGCTGCGTACCTAATCCCGCAGCTCGCCTTACGGGACTCGGGAGTCTTGCTCGATGAAGCACGTACGCGAACGCACTGCTGTTGCATGCTACCAACGAGAACAAGCCGTTAAGTGCATTTCCGTTGCTCGCCCGGACTGCGCCACTGCCGCTTGGGACATCATGTGCGAACGTCTGGATAATCGCTCGTTCGCACGCTCCATGTCGCTATTGGACAACCTCATGCTTCGCCAGCGCCCGCGACAGTCCCTCAAATAGTACGTCCATTTCATGCGTCAAAACTTTGACGAGTACAACGAGACGTACGAAATGATCGGTGGCTATGCAGCCATCCATCCTCACAATTTGGGACTTCTCATGCTCCGCGGCATCTCCAACACTTGCCACTTTGGTCAGGCAAAACATTGTGTCATCAGCGCGTTCGACACCAACTACCTCCACTCTGCGGACGAGGTGATGGCCAACATCCTTAACTTGGGTCAAAACATGGACGACGAAACCCCGGATAAGGCACAGCCAACCACTGATGGCCCCGCCCCGCCCATCCCTGCCTTTATCGCCGCTAGTCGCGGCTCCAACAGCGGACGAGGCCATAATCCACGTGGTACTCGTGGCGGTCGTGGACTGTTCAACAAATGCACCGCATGTGGCAGTTTGGACCACATCTTGTCCTCATGCACGGCGTTTGAAGACGCCCTAATGAAGTGGACCATGGCCAAACGTAAACTGATCATCCAAAAGTATGGCACCCCTGCGGCTTGCTCTGCCTCGGCTCACGATGCCCTGCTGAGCGACATCCCCACTGATGACCCTGACACTCTCCCCACTCTCGAGGAATGCACGGATGAATTTGTTGACACCGAGGTGAGCGTCTCCTTCACCACTGTCGCATTCTCATCCTCAATCGCTCCCGATCGTGACCTCTCTTACTTTTGGATGGTTGATTCCTCATGCTCAATCAACTTAACCGCGTTTCGACATGACTTCGTTTCGTTCGACTCGCCCTCCACTCCCTCGCGCGTTGGAGGAGTCGGTGTTGATGTTAAGGCCAGTGGCACAATATGTCTTTCCATTCTGTTAGCGTCGGGCCAACTCAACCACGACACAATTCATGCGTTGTATAGTCTTGACCTCTCCTCTCGCTCTACTCAGCGCATGGTCGCCTCCTTAGTGTCAGTTGGATGAAATCGCATAGCGGTTGTGAATTCATTTTCCCTCTTGACTTTGGCAATGGACTGATCGTGGTCCTCACATGAATGGGTGTGCTGAAAACATCCGGCAACGGCCTCTACCTCCTGCCCCAACAGTCAAACATGCCCCCAAGACCCCCTACAGATTCCTCGCCTAGTGCCGGCGCTAGTGTTGCACTCACGGCCCAATCGACGCAATACTGTGGGACCGCCGTTTCGGCCACCTTAATATGCATAGCATGTATGCCCAACATTCCCACGGTGTCCCGACCAATCCCGCGTTAGCCAGCTATGCAACCAATGTTTCGTGCGATTCATGTTTGCTCCACATGGCTATTGCTGCACCGCGCAACACCACCCCTTGCACGAAACCGTCCCGCCCTCTGTTGAACCTTTCCTCTGATATCTGGGGCCATGTAAATGTCCCCTCCTCACATGGACTCCGCTGTTCCTTGCTCGTTATCGATCACCATACACACTACATGTGGGTGCGGTTCTTGAAGTCCAAAGAGGACACGTGCACAAAGCTGGAAAGCATCCTACTTGAACTGCGTCATTTACATGCACGCCATCACTCTCAGTCCGGTGCTTTTGCCCCAGTCATCAAGTTTAACTTTGACTCTCTTTTTTAGGCTGCCCCGACCCGGCAGATGTGTTCTCGCATGGGTGTTGGTATACAATTCTCGGCTGCCTATGCCCACCACATGCTCGGCAAGGCCGAACGACCCTGGCTTACAATCCGGGACAATGCGTCTGCGATGCTCCACAGCATGGCCTTCCCAAACTTCATGTGGTCGTGCGTTGTCTGCACAGTTGTTTACATGCGCAACCGTACCTACGGTCGCTCAGTAGGCCTTACCGGCGGAGTTCCGCTCACTCTCCTTACGTCGTCCTTACATCACTCGACGCCTCCAAGCTTCGGGTCTTCGGCTGCACCGCCTTTGCCAAAGTGCCCGACAAGCTTCTCCGCAAACTCGGCGAAAAAGCGTTCTAAGGCGTCATGGGTGGCTACCCGACTAACGCCCCTAGCTACCGTATCTACAACCCGGATACCCACCGCATCACCACCTCCGTCCATGTTGTTTTCTAGGAGAACACCCGTGGCTTCGGCGCGCATCTCACGGTTGACTCGGTCATCGCGGATGCTTGTGATGCTGACGACCCCGGACCTGCTGACCTCCCACCCTATCGATCCCCTACCCCCTCCCTCAATCGAAGTCCCCGACCCTCATACTACTCCTGAGGCCGACCGTCCTTCCCGCCTCCGCTGATACCCCCTCCGCTACGGCGACCTCGTCCGCCCACATGGCCGAATACCCACCAGTACGTGTCACAACATGATGTGACCCTAAACAAGGCAAGGTCAAGGAGGACATCTTCGAACTCCCCTTCGTGCCCGATCTGGTTACAAGCCCACATCACATTCCGGCAGGTGCGTCGCTTGCCGCCGTCGCTATCCTCTCCGCCCGCAATTGTGTGGAACCAAAAACCTACCGCGCCGCTCTCTCCCGCGCCCAAGCCCCGGATGGGCAAGCCGCCATGCAACATGAGTACTTCTCTCTCATGGACAACGGCACTTGGGAACTCGTCGACCTTCCCTCCGGACGCGTGGTCGTCATCATCATGTGGATCTACTACAAGATCAAGTCTGACACTCTCACTCATCCGCATGGCCAGCCTCCGCCTCTTCCTCGCCATCGCGGCCGCCCGCGACCTTGAACATTGTCAACTCGACATCGACACTGCGTTTCTCTACGCCCCCATCAAGGAGGACATGTAGGTCCGCCATCCTATTGGCTTCTCTGATGGCACGCTCAAAGTGTGTCACCTCAAACGCTGCCTCTACGGACTGAAACAGCCCCCTCGCGAGCTCAACATCGTACTTCGTACATGGCTTGTCGACAACGGGTGGCAACAATGCGACTCAGATCCCTGCATCTACGTCTTCCGCACCGGTCACGTCTTCGCCATGATCGCTCTTTACGTGAACGACATTCCCGCAGCCCGCAATGATGCCTCATGGCTTACATCGTTCAAGGCTAAACTTGGTGCACAATTCAAAATCAAGGACCATGGTGACCTCTCCCAACTCCTTGGCATGCACATCACCCACGAAAGATCGGCACGCACCATCTCGCTAGATTTGTCCAAATACCTACGTGAAATCCTAGCCAAATACGGCATGACCACCTCTTAGCCATCGTCCCTCCCTATGGACCCCGGCTTCCTCTCCAGCCTCATCCACATGGCACTCCCCCTTTTCTGGGGTGATTTAAAAGCCCGGAAAGGGTCGATGGTCGCGGGACTGTTCCGTAGAGCAAATTTAAAAGTGGAAATAAAAAGCAAAAACGTAAGTAAGGTGAAAAGTATTATAAGTTTCAAATATATCTTCGGCGTTGCCTTTGGGCGAGTTTCCAAGTTGCACGCCGGAAGACACTGTTGTCTCGCGTATCCTTCAGGTGGAGGGCTCCATAACCTGTTGAACGTTGTATGCACGGTTCGATAAGGAAGACAATGTAACTTGCGGTGTGATGGTTACATGTACGCTAACAACCAGCCTTGGGTGGCGGCTGGCGTCGAGACAAGAGAAGTGATGAGGACTAGAGCTCTTAGATGTCTATAGACTAGCTAGTGATATCGTGCGTCATGCACTCTAGTTGAGGTCATGTACATAAGGACTTCTAGCAAAGCATACATTAGCTCTCTGTAACTAATCTACATTAGGAATTACTTACAACACGTCCTAGGTCAAATGATGGTGGTGGAGCATCGAGGACTTGGGGCGCTTGGAGACCCACGCCCGGGGCGGGTTCTAGCGGTGAGCCGAGGCCGTGACGAGCGGTGGGGAGTTGCGGAACTCTGAGAAAGGGCTCCAACGGGTGGCCCACCCACCGGCTCCGGGGGCTGAGGTGGTCGTCGGCAAATTGTGGCGTAGGTCGTTCCCGGAGTAGGACTTGCTTGTAGGATTCCGGAAGAGTGGAGAATATAGACATAGTGGTCGACGGGCACCACTCACCCCACCCCCACCGCACCCACCACACACTTAGACACTAAATACCTCACCCCCTCAGACCACCACTACCCCCCCTGCGACGTAACACGCATCATCTCCAAACACAAGGACACAGAATACGGCCAGACGCAGTACATGGTTGAATGGGCCCCGGAACACCTCACGGAATGGGACATTCAGTTACAACTCGACGACGGCTTCCGCCTCATCTCCTCCACTCCTACATCGGTATGCCTCCCCTCCCCCTCCCCCACCGCCTGCTCCATCTGTCATGAGCCCCTGCACATAGAACCCTCCTCCACCTGCCGCACATGCCCGCACTTTGCCATACACTCCCAATGCCGCCCAGCTCAGGGACCCGCCTCATGGCAGTGCGACTGGTGTGCTCGCGGCCAACACCACGACCTCACCCACCTCCACGAAGTGCAGTGGGCCCCGTGCCTACAACTCCACGACACCATCAGTGAGACCCCCTCCGGCCCCACCGCCCTCACCGCATTTAACTCAGGCTATGTCCCCTCCACCACACCCATTTTGCCAGAACCCGGACCCCCTCCGTGGTCACACCCCCTAATCACATTCAACCATGACCCCATCAACCCCGACCTCGACATGCTCCCTACCGGTAAATTCGCTATCCACGCACACCCATCACTCCTCGACACCACCATACTCTGCACTCCCGACGGCCGCGCGGTCACCACCCTTAACGGCCCCCGCGTCCGCCACCTCTTTCAGCTCTTTCGCCCCGACCTCTCGCAGCATACGTTCGAAGAGGAGGTCTACCACCTCCTGACCCGCCTAGGTTCCCGCTCAGAAATCCACTCACCCACACCCGCCACCACCGCCCGTAATAGATGGGCCACTAGAGAGGACCTACTCACAGCTCTCCGTCACACATTCCGCGTCCAGACAGAACTCTACTCCGACCCCCTCAATAAATCCCTCCACTCCCACACCTACCACTCCCTCTACCCTGAAGATATAGTCTTCTCATCTAGCGGCAGCAATGCCCCACACACATGGCAAGGCACCAACATAGCCAACCCCGAATACGACCACGAATGCATGAGACGAGCCATGGAACACGCAATCACCAGCGCACACCTCACAGCCCCTCACACACCCAGCGCAACCATCCTCATCCTCCCCCGTTGGGAACACACACCATACCGCCACTCCAAATACATCAACTCCCCATACACCCACCACCTTTACACCCTCCCCAATGACGCAAACACATTCCTACCCCCCGACCAACACACTGGCGACCCCACCCCCACCCCATTCGGCACACGATGGATGGTCGACATATACCTCGTCGCTAACCCCCTCGCTCTCACCACCCTCCCGTCACCAGCAGCCATGACCGCACTTCACAACACTCTCGAATCTATCTACGACACTCACCTCCCCAACCCCATCATCACCCCCCCTCCTCCACACCTCTTTGTCACATACTCACCCCACTCAGCCGGTATATACCACCGCCCCCCAAACCCAACTCACCCCCTCACATACCCCCTCCCAGACCGCGTGCATCTAACGTACCCCCCCACCAGAGGCACCCCTGCTTGGAACTGGCAGGACTTCGTATACACAGACGGCTCGAAAAAAGGCGGCTCGACCCCCCTCGGAGCAGCAGCTACCCACCCCGCCTCGGACACCCGAGTCAAAATCATGGTGACCTCTACCCCTCCCTCACATACAATAAATCGTGCTGAATTAGCTGGCATAGATATTGGCCTCCAACTTGGCCACACACACCTCCTCACAGACAGTGCGTGCTCCCTCCGCCTCATACAAGGTTACTTAAACTGCCCTTCCGCTTACCGCCACAACATTCACCGCGACACCCTCTCATCTATCACACACACCCTTAAAACCCGCTGCGAAACAGGCATCCGTACACACCTCGGCAAAATCAAAGCCCACAACCATTCCATCGGCAACGACCTCGCAGACACCCTCGCAAACCAAGTCGCGGATGGTCACCCACCCGATACTACATACACCACAGGTTCTGAAGTCACAATAGGCCACTGGACCTGGCCATACACCCTCATCCCACAAACACTAGGGGACCCCGTAACCTACAGATACACCAACCTCAAATCCGACGCACACACCTACAGCACAAAACACACACACACTCCTCTCTCGCGAACAACCAAACACGGTGCCCTCCTCGCCCGCGCCGCGCAGGACGGCGCCGATTTCTCTTACCACAAAAAACACTCAACACTCACAAATATCCAGTTCACACACAAACAAGAATTCATGTGGGGTGTCCACAACACCCGCCTACTTACTCACAACCCCACCCTGCGCTGCCCCCTATGTGGCCAATTCACTAGCAACGGCCACATGGCCGGTAACTGCCCCTCCATGTCTGGTCTAAGACAGGACCAACACAACAGCGCTCTGCAACTCCTACTCTCCCTACTGGAACGCCACAACGGAGGGCGATGGGAAACCATCACCGCAGACTTCGGTAACAAACCCATAAAATCGTTTGAAACCCCCACCCCTGCCTGCACCCCACTTGACTGCCACCCACCTCACCCCACCCACATGCCCACCCGCCTTGTCGCTGCTGACGAAGGTCTCTCGCCCGATTCCCTCACCTCGTGCCCCGCCGTCCTCCCACCTGAGATTCTCCCCCCCCCACTTCGTCCCCCTGCACACAAACCTGACTTCATCCGCATCCTCGAACCCCGATTCGTCGGTCACTCCAACGGTCGCCGACGTTACGCATCCATAAACAAAATCCAGATAGGGGAATGGAAGTACTGCACATACAATAACCTCTCGCACACAGCTGACCTCATACGCACCAAATACACGCCCCTTGCAAACGCCATCAGAAACCACTGGCCTGGCACAGTGGTCGACATCATACCCATAGTCATGAGCCGCACCGGTACACCACACTCCTCCACCATCACGAGTCTCACCTCCCTTCTCACCGCCCGCACCGACCCTCCAGATAAACTCGTCTCCAAAGCACGCCTCGACACATCTCGAATTCTTGCTCAACTCCATACGCATACTGTCCAATGGCTGCATCACCTCCTACGCATATACCGCATCAAGTCCCGCACGACCTCCCACCGCGCATCCGCACATTGCCTCCACGCACGACCCTGAATGCACACAACCTTCGCCTCTACTTGCACCCTCCCCGGGGGGAGTAAAACCCCCGAACACCCTTGGAGAGGTTGGATTAGGTGGTTAACGGTCTAGCCCTGACTTGTAAGTTCCCTGTATGGCATAGTTGGGAGGGCCCAGAGACAGCAGCCGACGCATCCGGCTTTTGGTGAAAAACCGGCGCATACGGTACATGTTGTAAACAATTTCAATTTCAATTTCAATGGTCGACGGGCAGTAGACAATGTCTGAGTTTTGAAGGATGTGTGTGTGGGTAGGAGGTATGGTTGGAGTGGTCGGCTTGTGTTGGCGGCACACGACCACATCATATGGGACCTGGGATTGTTTCATGTGGGCGTCGGGTGTGAACGTCCGGACGCTCGGAGGGGCGCGTGGTGGTGCGCCGTAACCGTGGAGGGTAGTGTTCTGGAAGCGATGGAGCTCGGGGGGGTATCGTAGTATCGGGTGTAGTACACGATGCGTTTGTGAAGCGGGTGGCGCTGATGCCTTCTAGGGGATTGTATTCAAATGATTGAAAGCTGCGCCTTGTTGTGTGTTCCGTCTGATATGGGTACGGATCCACTAACATGGATGAGCTGTGCTCGGATGGGGAGAGGTGACCGGTGCCCGTTGTCCAACGGGCCATGTGATCACCAGTCTGTCGCTCATAGGGAGGCCAAGCCATGAGCGAAGATGGTCGGTGTTGCTCATCCGAACTACCGACCCATCCCTAGTTTTGGATGAGTAGAAATTTAGTAGTACTTTGGAATTTATTACTGTTTGTAGTGACGGTAGGATGCGTTTTTGTGTATTACACAAAGTATTTAATTTAGAGCTACTAAGGGTGTTTCCCTTTGGCGAGTATCAAGCTTGCACGCCGAAGAAGATGCGTGTGCTAGCACTAGCATCATGTTGCCTAGTGCTTACGTACAATTTAGTTGTATGTCATCATAGTACTTAGTGTTATGTTATTAACGGTTCTCTATTCCCCGTTAGTGTCGATCGGACGGCCCTGCCGGTGCCTTCGCTGGCCGCCACCTCTCTCCTTCTCACTTCTCTAGGCACCACAGCGGGCCCCCTTGTGGGGCCGGCACGACCCTACGTGTAGCCATCTACTTCCATCTCCAACAACGTCCCGCATGACTTCTCACGTCGAGTGTCCCATGACATGTAAAACGTGGTTGGCACGATTCGGTAAGGAAGGTCTAACTTGTTACAGTCACGCAAACGCCCAAGCTTGCTGGGGTGGCGGGTGGTAATCACACGAAGGGAGTGACCGAATGAGCAAGTCTCTGGAAATGTCACCTATCTAGAGCCTCACTATAGCGCATAGGTATAGGTGATAGGATTAAAGCTCGGCAAAAGGTGATAGGGGCATAGGTGATAGGATATGATAGGATCGGGGCATTGGTAATAGGATCGAAACTGGCTATACGCACTCAAATCAGTGTCTTGTACATAAGGACTTCTGAGAGCATGCACTATTCCTGTGTAGCTAAGCTACCTGTAGGTAGCATTACTTACAACGGAAAACAGACAATGTCAAAGCCATTAAGGGCTGTAAATTTGATGCAATGTATCGTTTAGGTTCCGTCGAGTAGAGGGAACTGGAATCTCGCACAATGCATGATGTCGGTGGGGCGGGGCGTGCACGTATTATATGGGTGGAGGGGTTGAGGGGAGCTTCACACAATGAATAATCGCACGACAATTAGCCCTCCCTGCACAAAGTGATGGAGGTTTTTCGAAACATGTTTTGGCTGTAAAACTCTGAAAAGCTGTGGAGCGAGACGATGAACACAAGAATTGTGCTGGGTAGCTATAGACGGCAGTCCTAGTGCTTAACTTGGTTTTCAACCAGAAGGAACGAGGTGGTAGAGATGCATATACAAGAGATGAAAAATCGCGTGCAATGATGAAGCAACGTATACGCATTTGCGCCCACTTTGTAGGCATTGGCAACTGAAAGTGGGAGGAAGCTTCATGGACGAAGCATGGTGGTATGTCGCGTTGCACGTGCATGGCTGTGCAATAACTTTACATTCATAAGCAGCTTCGAGATTGCAATGTGCAAGCATCAAGATTGCATCAAGTGAACACTGTGACGAGGGTTATGAACGGGGGTGACAATGCCATTGAAATAAGTGAACAACTACAGAAGGAATGACATGAAATTGTGCTTCTTTGCTTGGGCTCCGTGGATTAGGTGCTGTTGATGGGGGTAAGGTGAGGCGGGTGAGGTTCCGCGCAAGCTCGAGGAGTTATTCCGCGTGCACCTCTTCTTCCACCTCCGCCTCGTGATTGAGCTCCAGCCAGAAAGTCTCAACCGACAATCACTGACTGAATGTTTATGACTGTTTGAGTGAACGTGGCGCTAAATTTGTGGTATGCAAAGTGTGCAGCATCTAATAATAGAAGTGCAGGTAGAATTTGTGTTTTCAAATACACCCAAAAACGGGCCACTAGTCTCATACATGGCTGAATGCGACTAAACGGAGTGTCACAAAGATGAACACGACTGAACGAGTTACTTAAAGCATTTCAGAAAAATATTCCTACGGCGGCAATAACCCCACACCCAGTTGACCCGGAAGAGAGGTTTCCTAAGATACGCACAATCCAGTTTTTGTTTCTTCTGTGTCGTTGATGACTCAGGACACGATGTTAGGGATACCTGCTCCGGACAAAACCGAGTGGATCATATGTGTTGGGATGGTTGCAACCTGATGCACGGTCTGCCAAGTATCACCTCCCTTCACCATGCCAATTAACTTCCCATCCAGATTTAGCACAGGGCTGCCAGACAAGCCATTATCCGCATAATCAGTGACGAGCATCTTGCAGCCAGTGTGAGCAAACTGAGATGAAACTGTTGCGCGACATAGTTTGTGTGGTAATCAAGTTGCTACACAGCAATGTTGGTCAAGTAGCATCGTGATAGTACGGCTGTGACTCAGCACTATAAGATGATAAGCCAATCAGCAATAGAGAGGATTAGGTTGCTGATGGTGGCAAGTTGGTGAGTGAGATATCATCTAAGGGCTCAGAATATACGTTGGCGTGTGCTCACCACAAGGTGAGTGCGTGTCATGTTATAGGCAAGTGCTAGGCACTTGCTGAGGGTGAGATGACATGCAGTGTCACTCACCGAGTGTAAGCATTCCTTATCGCCCCCTCAATTTTGACAGGTTATGGGCCCTCTAGCTGCTAGTTGTTGGAGTCATTTGTCTTGACAGTAACCTAGAGCTTGCTTCTGGAAGAGTGGTAGACCTTTGTGGTGTCGCACGATACGTGAGGTGCGGCTGGCTAACAAAGTGGATGACTCTTGCTTGTGTTTGTAGCTTTACTTCGATACCCGGCTGGTAGCGACTTGTTTGTGTCGCTTGGAGACTTGATCCCCCGAACGCCGACTCGTGTGACGTGAAGATCGGCTTGCTTTCCTTTGTTATAGCTTGGCGCTTTCTGGAATTTCATTCGCTTCCGGAGCTTGTCACCCGCCAGTTTCTTTTCTCGTGAAAGCCTATAGTGGTCCGGCTGAATTTTTGGAAAGGCATCTTACCACAAGTGTACTAGCACTCCTGTACGACATCACTTGACCGACCTTCTGAGACTCGTTTCTGATTGCCTTGGTTGTATAGACTCCGAGAGTACAACTGCGTCTTCGGTCAGCCCTTTGTTGTCTCCTTTTCTGAGCCGCGTTGCCCGCCTCTTCACCGGTACTTGGTGCTTTTCTTGTTTGCATTTTTCCTGATTTTCTGGTGCTCTTGCGAGCGCATCCGACGTACCTGCTATGGACTCCGTGAAACTACCCAAGTTCAGCGGGGAGAGATGAGATTTTGACGTGTGGAAGAAAGGCTTCCGTGCATTTGGCTTGATGCAAAAGTGGCCTCCGGCTTTGTCGTCGGATGGTGCCGCTTCCTCTCAAAAACAAGTCGACATGTACTCCATATTGATTCTTGCGCTGCCGGAGGACGATCTTTCCATTATCGAGAATGTTAGCGAGGATGACAAGACCTGCGGCCACACTGCCTGGACTGCGTTAGTCAATCATTATGAGGACGATGGTATTTACCGGTGTACGGAACTATTGCAAGAATTGGAGACGCTGCAATCGGGCGGCGAGAGCGGCATTCAATACCTGAACCGGTTAGTTCGACAGCTTGCCCGAGTTGGGGACGTCGTCTACGACCGGCCTATCATCATGTACTTGGTGAAGGGCCTGCGCAGCGAATACCACTCCATCACCGACACGTGGGACGTACACGACCTCAGCATGGATACCGTCAAGCGTGATCTTCTTTATAGGGCATGCGCATCGAGAGTCCTGCGCAATCACATACAACGGAGCCCCCAACGCCTACGGCTTTTGCCGCGTGTGATGATGACGCAACGACTGACCTTTTGAAGCGGCAAGTCTCCGAGCTCCAAGACCAGCTGAAATCTCTTCAAGGAGCTGCGACTTCTCGTCGTACCTCATATGGCAGAGGCGGAGCGAGAATTTTTCGTTGTGTTTGCTATGGCTGTGGTAAGAAGGGCCATCGCAGGTCCGAGTGCCCGGTCAACAGCACCGGAGGTAACTCTGCGCAAGTGGACTCCCCGGTTGCTTTTCTGGCGGTCATGGACGTGACGGCCACCCCTGCGAGGCCATTCTCCGAGGCTCGACACATGTTCGAGCGCGATGGGGAAACGTGGATGTGGTTGGCCGACAGCGGCGCCAGCCATCACATGACTTCTGTGAGTATCGAGCGCTCACCGACCGGCTTTGGGTGAAGGGTATCAGCGCCCGTGCTGTTGGCGTGGGCTCGGTCCGCATCATTGTGAAGGCTGAAGATGGAGAGGAGATTCCTGCCACGCTAAAGAATGTGCTCCACGTTCCTGAGCTATCCCGTCGCGCGTCGTGGTCTTACCATCGGCTTTTCAGCCTCACCCAAGCTCGGCGACAAGGTCATTCTGTGGTGTTAGCTGATCCCGTGGACCACCTTCGTCTTCATGCCGGTCATGGTGGTGGCGTGGTAGTTCCGTTGGAGCGCGCGCATTTGTTATGGTTGCCGGCGCGGGTTGCTTCGTCGAATCCTACCGCTTCGGTCGCCACTGCGCCATTGGAAAAACGGTTGTGGCATTCCCGACTCGGTCACCTTGCCGAGTCGCAGCTGGACGGGCTCTTGGCCAGTCAGGTGAGGGTGTGTCGTTTTCTGCGTCGGAGAAGTTGGGCTTCTGTGATACATGTGCTGTGTGTAAGTCGCACGTCCGCCGTATCTCTCGTGAGCCGGCTGGCCGGAACGTTGGTGTCTTGGAGGTCCTCGGCTTAGACTTCCGCGGTCCTATGAGTGTTCCATCCTTAGGAGGACGGTGGTACAGCTTGTGTGCGGTTGATTTCCGGAGCCGTTCCATGCGACATGATGCGGTCCGCTCCAAGGATGAGGCTCCCGCCTCGTTCCGTCGCATGTGGACTGCCATCCGTTTTCTTGGGCACACGGTTCGTCGTCTTCGGGTGGACAATGACACGGTGTTCTTAGGTGCTGCCTTCTGAAACCTCTTGGATGAGTTCAACATCGCCGTGGAGATCACTGCCCCTTACGCGCATTGGCAACATGGCCGGATTGAGCGGCAGTGGGGGATATTGGTCCCGATGGTGCAGTCAATGATCCGACAAGCCACGCTGCCTAAATCGTATTGGCCTCTAGCGATGGCCGCTGCGGTGCATGTCCGCAATCGTGTGCATAGTAGCGGAGCCAACGGTGTACCTTTCACCTTGGCGACCGGTAGACGAGCTGATTTGAGCTCCATGCGCGTCTTCGGGTGTCCAGCCTGTGTTCACGTTGACAAGTCTCAACGCCGCAAACTTGACGATCGCGCGTGGAAGGGTGTCTTTGTGGGCTATGCTTCCGAATCACCTGCGTGCTTGGTGTACAATCCTGCTACTTGTCGGGTGGTGAGCAGCCGTAACGTGGTGTTCGATGAGGCTGCAGTCCTCTCCATGGGGGAGAGCAATGCGGAGCAACGCACTAACGATGAAGAGGACAACATCCCGCGCACCATGTGTAGCGAAGAACGGGATACACCTTCGGGGGAGTCGTCGCTACGGGAGTCGCTGCAACATTCTGGGTCGATGGAAGATGAACGGGACATGCATTCGGGGGAGACTCCACGTCCAAGGTATAATCTTCGATCCACTGCCGCACCACAGCAATGCGTACCCGGTCCAAGGTATAATCTCCGTTCAGCGGGCGCTTCGGGAGAGAGATGGACTAAGGGAAGTACCGCGGCTATTAAGTCAGCCAGCAGCCCGACATTTCAAGAGCCTGTGTCAAGCAAGCGCTGAGGAGACCTCAATCGGGGGAGTGGGAGGCAGCTATCAAGAGCGAGTACGACTCACTTGTATCTCGGAAAACCTGGACATTGGTCCCTTGTCCTGCCGGTCGCAAACTCGTAGATTCCAAGTGGGTGTTCAAGCTGAAGCGCGATGCCAATGGACAGATAACAATGTACAAAGCAAGACTTGTGGCTCGCGGGTTTACTCAGGAGAAGGGTGTGGACAACCACGAGACCTTCGTTCCTACAGTGAGGGTGATTTCTATTCGAACGTTGCTCGCGCTTGCTGCTTATAATGATTGGGAGGTGGAGCAGCTTGATGTGGTGACGGCATTCTTGGAGGCCGATATCGAGGAGGAAATCTACATGAGGCAGCCGGAAGGATTCCGTCACTTCGACATCAGTGGAGAGGGGCGAGTGTGCTTGTTGAAGAAATCATCGTATGGCCTCAAGCAAGCTCCTAGGAACTGGAATAAGACAATCACAACATGGCTTCAGCCAATCCAAGGTATATCCCGGCATTTACGTCTTCATCAAGGAGGGTGAGCCTTATGTCTTGGCGCTGTACGTGGACGACAACACCATCGTCGGACCAGCGGGTAGCTTCATCGTTGGGTTCAAATCGGCTTTCGGTGAAAGATTCAACGTGCAAGACCTCGGTCCAGTGTCTTGGTTGTTTGGCATGATAGTCGAACGTGATCGTGGCAGCCGCATCATCAGGATTGGACAACAACATACGTATTAGATATGTTGGAGCGCTTCAACATGATGGGCTGCAAGCCAGTGGGCTCACCTATTGCGGTTGATGCTTTGAGCAATTGTATGGAGATGTCGACATCAAAGTTGCCTCCCGGTCTTGTGCCGTACCAAAGCTTGATCGGTAGCTTGCTCTTCGCTTCCGTAAGCACACGACCGACATCACCATGGTTGTTTGCAACCTTAGCAGATACATGTCCGACCCCTCTCAGTCGCATTGGGAGCAAGCCAAGAGGGTGCTTCGCTACCTCAAGGGGACCGCAGATTCAGTGCTGATGAACGGTGGCGCACCTTCATCAAAGGTGGTAGGATGGTCAGATTCTGACTACGCGAGTGACATTGGCGAGCGGCGCTCTCGCACGGGGTATGTGTTCATGCTCAACGGTGCAGCGGTGAGTTGGAAATGTCAGCGGCAACAAACTGTGGCGCTGTCGACAGCGAAGGCAGAGTATATGGCGCTCGCTGAGGCGGCGGCGGAGGCTCTGGTGCTGGAGGCGGGCTCGCAACAATCCACACGAGACAAGAGGGCGCCCCCCAAAAGGAGCGGGCCCCAAGAGGTGACAGCCTGAAAATGTCATATTTAAATGGACGGGGATGATGTCAGAGGCGGTCTCGGCAAAGAGAGAATGAGTGAGCAAGGGACGACGGGGTCGCAGACACCCGTCTAAGCCGCCTTCTCTGCTTGCAACGTAAAGCAGGGGAGAAGCACAAATTCGTGAAAGAATTGATAAAGGTCGCTGGTTTGCCTTTTTCATATTTCGCGTGAATCGTGTATCGTCTATCGCGAAACAACACTGTTCATATTTATCGACGTAAACCCAAAACCCTAAAAGGGTCAATCGGCAAGCTGCTGCATTAGTAGGCCAAAGCGATTATTAACAAAGTTTCTTCCAAACTTTTGTGGTTTAGTTAATTACTCTAATCCAATTGCTTTAGTTGCCACTGTGTAGAAGGACACGTCGTATTTCCTTTGTCCACATACAGTACTACTCATATTCTACTTTGTTTTATCCTTTCAAAATCAAATCTTGTTTCCCCTCCCACTTTCCTTGTCCGTGCTCATTTGACAGTCAAATGAAATTATGGTCACAAGAAAAACTAGATGAGCACGGACAGGGAAAGTGGGAGGGGAAACAAAAGGGCAAGAGTGACAAGAGGATCACGGAATCCAAAGCACGGCAAAAGGAGAGCACTACATTGTGCAAAAACCTAGCAGATTGAACTAAGGAAACTCCTAGGCTGCGCCGAGAATGCAACACGTGGAGGCGACAAGCGGCGCCTCATGCGCCGCACGAGGAAACACGAGGACGCTTGCGGCCCATGGCGTGGGTGAAGAGCGCCGTGGCAGGAGAAGGCATCCCGGCCGAGGAAGAAGCGGCCTCGGCGCCGTCCGCAGCGGCGGACAAACCGCGCAAGACGTTGTCCGCGTGAGCAACATGGACGGCGAGAGAGACCTTTCGACGCCAGGAGGCCAACAACTTGCCCACATGCATCCCTTTAGATGCGGATGCCTGCTTGGCTAGCTCCGTCAAGAAAGCCGTGGCGTGGCCGCCGAGAGTACCAAATTGCGTGACAACAAAGGGAATGAAACGGATGTCGGGCCAGTCAAATCTGTGGATAAATTTTTATTTTGTCAAGTTCTAAACTCTTGTTGTGTCGATGGTTTTGACACGTGTCTTGCACGTTTGGGCATCACTGGTCGTTTAGTGCTGCCGCTGTGGTATGCCTTCATGTTCCTCGGGCTTAGGTTTTTTCCTCTTTTCCTCTTTTTACTGCTTTTTCTTGTAAGAATTGTTGATATCCCCGAATGCCCGAAATAAGAATGAAATACCTACGAAACACGCAAAAAATTATTTGCTGTTTTGTTTCTCTAATTTCAGATTACCCATCAATTCTGTCAATCGGAATCTTGGCATTTCCTGTTCAGTACCCGTGCATTGGAGTAAGTAATGAATAATTGATGTATAGTATTTTTGTATTATCATCGATTCAATAATTTTGAATTAACTCACAATACAATAAATTATCGATGAGACTTCTGATTTAATTTACACGAAACGCCATATGTATCAACATCAACGCGCGTCGCATTGCAAAACTTGATCTCCTCCCTGACAAGCGACAAATACCAATTCGAATTTACATTCTATTGCATTTCATGGCTTCTTTGCGAACATATATGTGTTTACATATATTTATTGCAATTTGTTCGGGCAGCATTGTCATTGCGTTATGGCCCACACCAAATATCCCTTGACTTGCTGGGAAAACGGCTAACAATAATGTATCTGCCCTCCTCTTTCCTCCCTCTCTCTTCTCCGCACCTCCCAAACCTTCCTTCGCCGGTGAAGACAAGGCCCAGAGTGTCCCCTCCGTCCGATAACGTGTGGCAAAGCGCGTACGACTCCCATCTCTTCTGATTTGCTCATCGGCTACATTAACTGTAGATGTCACTCCCAACCCCCCTCCACTCCCCTTCCCCCCCTCGCTGCCACCGGGACTGCGAGACATAGCAAAACACTTTGAGCGACGGCGCAGCGGCTCATGACTGCAAACTATTTAGTGCGTTTTCAATATCAAAAACCAATTCACGATAGTAGATGTGGGCCAAGTTTGCTGCCCGTTCTTCTTGTCTTCGACCGCTGCTGCAATTTCATTGGGTCGACTGAAGTGCCTCCCATCATTTAAATGGGGCGGGGACATACCGAAGGCTCGACATCCACTTTGTTACGTGGTATGCGTAAGTATTGTGACTTTGGTTCTGGTCCTTGTTGTGCATTCGAGTGTGTTGTCGCTCAGTCAATCAAGTGTCTCCAATACACAGGTTTATCCAGAACATAGTCATATACAGAAAGACGCACACATATAGTCATGTGGACAAACCACAAACACATACATGTACACACATAAGTACATGCACGCACACGCAAAATTACATGCACATACATTTTAATTTTTTAGGCACACACCCACCACGTCACAAAACATTGATACACATACGCACATTCACTCATACATACACCCTGGCATACATGCACATTAAGACACACACACACACACACACGCACGCGCATAAACTCACAGACGCATAGTTGCATACATATACATTCAAAAACACACACACACACACACACAAACACAATACAAACGCATTTACACACATACGCACATTCACTCATATATATACCCTGGCATACATACACATTCAGAAACGCATACACACGGGCATATAAGTACACACACACATACACACACACACACACACACACACAGTTTTGCAAACACGAGCATATACCCTAGTCCGTTTCGTCTGTGAGTTTTGTGGCTGCTGCTTGTTGTCCCCAAATCGGCTTGTTCGAAGAAGGGCCACTTTATGCAACAGCAATTTGTTACAACACGCCAAGTTTTTGGAGCTGACACGACCACATTTGTGCAATCGCCCAATAAGTCGTCATAGACGACTCCATTCCTCTTTCCCATCGACTCGCTTTGTCAACTGACCCTTACGCGACGACGCAGCAGTCCATGTGGCAGCCATCTCGGCAATCGCACGGGACGGTGCACATTCGCTTTGTATCATCGCACTTGCGCAGTAATACGGAGCGATTCCGATTCTCCTTAATATCTACAGTTTTCTGATTTATTGGGGTGAGCATCAATGACGGTGCGCCCTCCCCTACTCACGCAAACCACGTCTCCTCTACATTCTCCATCCCATTCTGTTCGAAGCCGAGCAACGACCTTTATTTACCGAAGGGTTCAGGGTCTCATGTTCTAGGGTTTAAGCATTAAACCCCGGCATGCATTCAGAGGGAAAACAATTTATTTCATTTAAAACAACAGTTCGTGCATGTCGCAGGATTCACTATAATGCAATCCTTCTCGGCGGTCTGATCCTTAGGCACCTCATGCTCGTCAGTCGACACGTAACGTACATCACATTTTGTTAGACATCGCTTCACTAAACCCTATATTCCGGGGCGTCATGCAAAGGAGCCCCCTTCGCTCCACATTTAACAGTCAAACGTCGCCACATCACATTTCGCCATGACATCCAACTTCGTCTCGCTCATTTTCTTTCTCAATATCACAATGCCCTCGCCCCCCTAACTCCCTCACTAACCGACAGCGTCTTCATTTTCCGCCTATTTCTCTCGCCTCCGTCTCCTCCTCCCCCTCCATCCCCTCCAACAGCTGCACCAGGTGGCTCAGGGTCGGCAGCCCGCTGCGGTTCAACCACTTTCGTGTCACCTGCGGCGGTACAGGATATAACATGTTCAGAGCTTCAAAACAGGTACCACAGACGAGACGAGAAGAGCAGAGAAGAGAAGGGAAGAGAAGAGAAGAGAAGGGCAGAGAAGAGAAGAGAAGATAAGAGAAGAGAAGAGCAGAGCAGAGAAGGGAAGAGAAGAGAAGAGAAGAGAAGAGAAGAGAAGAGAAGAGAAGAGAAGAGAAGAGAAGAGAAGAGAAGAGAAGAGAAGAGAAGAGAAGAGAAGAGAAGAGAAGGGAAGGGAAGAGAAGAGAAGAGAAGAGAAGGGAAGAGAAGAGAAGAGAAGAGGAGAGAAGAGAAGAGAAGAGAAGAGAAGAGGAGAGAAGAGGAGAAGCAAAGAGAAGAGAAGAGAAGAGCAGAGAAGAGAAGAGCAGAGAAGAGCAGAGAAGAGCAGAGAAGAGAAGGGAAGAGGAGAGAAGAGAAGGGAAGAGAAGAGAAGAGCAGAGAAGAGCAGAGAAGAGAAGGGAAGAGGAGAGAAGAGAAGGGAAGAGAAGAGAAGAGCAGAGAAGAGCAGAGAAGAGAAGAAGGGAATCGGAGCTGGCGAAATCGACAAGCTAAGTTGACAGCGCAAAAACAAACCAGATGTGAAAGGCCTAAAAACTAGTCTATGGTAACATTGTTTAATGAAAACAGTCATTGACATGTTGAGCATTTCGATGGGGTTGAGCATTTCGATCTATATTCCATGCTTTATTGGGAAGGGAAGGATAATGGAAGCGGGGGTGCACTTCCTTTCTCATATTCATTGGGGCCTCTAATTTGTTCAGTCAGTCACACATCCCAACCAAGTAAGTACCCATCAGCATCTTTCGCCTCTCAGTCTCATTCAGTGAAGGGCGAGGGGGGGGCGAGGGGGGGGGGGGGGGGGGGGGGGGGGAGGAGGGGCCGCCGACCTGGATGTGGTTGTGGGCCATGAAATGTGTCTTCTTCTCGTGGTAGCACACGTCCACGCGACGCCATGGGATGGCCTGCGAGTGGGGTAGTCGCAGTTGTGCGCTGCCATCAGTGCCCATTCCAGAAAAAAAAAAATCACAAACAAAAATAAGGTATAATTCGTAAAGGATATTGAAAAAATCAATATTTACTTGTAATCAAGATAGTCAATTAAAAAAGCCACGTCAGCGTGACAAGATGGTCCGTCCGTCGGTCCATCCTCAGTTCCTGCTCACCTGCAGCCGCAGCAACATCGTCGTGACGTCGCCGTTCACGTGCGATCTCACCCGCTTCGTGGACCCCATCCCCGCCGGTTCGCCGCTCGCCACGCGATGTATCCTCCGCGCTGTTTGAATGCGGCGGAGGAGGCCACCTAAGAGCGGGACGGACGACGACGACGACCCTGCTCCGTCGCCACTACCACTGCTGATGCTCGTACCAGTACAATCGCTGTGGTAGTTACCATCGTTGGTAGTACCGATACCAGTACTGGTACTACGGGTAACATCGCTGTCGTCGTCGCCCTCGTCGTCACCGACGTCGTCGAGCGGAAAAGAGGTGAGCTGGGTGGACAGCCGGTCGACGGCACCATCGCTAGCGTTGGAGAGGTGGAGATAGGAGACGGAGGGGGAGGGGGGCGGGGTGGCGGGGTGGCAGAGTCGGACGCCCTTCGCCGGCGGCTCCGGCAACTCGTCCGCGAAGCGCAGCGACGAGTTGGCCCACCCCACCACCTGATCACCCGCCACGTTGGCATAGACCGTGTGCGTCGCGAAGGCGGCGAGCGCGGACATGAACGCTGCCTCGCCCTCCGAGTCGCTGCACATGCGCAGCAGGAGCGGCGGCGCGGGGTCCCGCAAGAACAGCTGCTCCCCGGACCGGCCGAGTAGCGAGGCGGTGACGGGCGCCGCGGCGCCGAACATAGCGCGGCGGAGGTTGGGCCCGATCAAGGGGAGGTCGCCAGCCCAGCCCAGCATTGGAACCTGCGCCACGCCATCAACGTCGCATCCGAGGTGCGGCGTGGCGAGCGTGATGAAGTGGCGCGGGCGGAGGCCGAGGATGGAGCTTGAGTGGGCGTCGAAGAGTTTACCGATCGCATACCTTTCATAAAAGGAGGGGGGGGCGAAAGGTTGGGGTTAGGAACCTTCCAACAGCTGCTGCCACAACAAGCCGGAAACATACATACATGTGTAGCAATCAATCGCGGGACATTAGTAAGTTTTTGTGGTTTGCAGCTTGTATCTGTGTGTGCGTGGGTGAGTACGGTGGTCTGTAGGTATATGTGTGTGTGTGTGTGTGTGTGTGCGTGTGTGTATGTGTGTATAGTGTGAGTGGTGTGTTTGTGACTGTTAGTGTCAGTGTGTGTATGTGGTGTGTGTGTGTGTGTGTGTTTCTGGCCGAGTGTAAATGTGTATGGTGTGGGTCTAAGTGTGTTATGTGTGCATATATGTTAGTGGTATGTATGTAGTGCGTGAGTGTACGTGTGTGGCGTGTGTGAAGAATGTGTGTGTATATGTGTATGATGAATGTGAGCAAGGGAGTGTATACCTATGGGTAGCGTGTGCGTGCGTATGGTTAAGTTTGCATATATGTAAGTAGTGGGTATGTGGTGTGTGACTGTATGTGTAAGTGGTGTGTGTGTGCTTGTGGCATAGTGTTTATGTATGCACGTATATGTGTGTGTGTATCTGAGTCAATATATATGTGTTTTTGCATGTGTTTTGTTTGTGAGTGTTTGTGTGCGTGGTGTATGTGTGTGTGTATGTGTGTGGTGTGCGTGTGAGTGTGTGGATATCTGTGGGTGGTTATGTGCGTGTGTGTGTGCTTGTGGCTGAGTGTATGTGTGGTGCGTGTATATGTGTATGATTAGTGTGTGCCTTTTGTTGGCTGAGTGTCGATGTGTATTTGTATATGTGCATGATGTGTGTGTGTGATGCATGTGTGTGTATATTTTAGTGGTGTGTGTATGAGTGTGAGGGTGTATGTGTAAGCTGTGTATATGTGATGTGTCACTGTGGGTACAAGTGTTTTTGTATGTGGTGTGTGTGTGTGTGTGTGTGTGTGTGTGTGTGTGTGTGTTTGTCTAACTGAGTGCAGATGGGTGTGGTACGTGTGTGGGGGTGTTTGTATGTGTGTATGATGCGTGTTCGCAGAATGTGTGTGTCGGTGTGTGTGTGTGTGTGTGTGTATGAGTGTGTGTTGTATGAGTGGTTTGTGTGTTTTTGGCTGAGTGTAGAAGTATATGGTGTGCGTATATGTGTGTAACGTGTACGATAACTGTGTGTGCATGTGTGGTGTGTGTATATGGGTGAATGTGCTGTGCGGGGTGCATGTATTCTTGGTGGAGTGTAGAAGTGTGTGGCGTGTGGATATGTGTACGAGTGTGTATATATATGTGTGTGTGAGTGCGAGTGTGTATGTCTGTATGTATATGTCGAGTGTGTGGTTTGTGTGTGTGTGTGTGTGTGTGTGTGTGTGTGTGTGTGTGCGTGTGGTGTGAGTGTGTGTACGTGGAGTGCGTGTATATATATGGTAAGTATGTGTGTGTATGTGTGGTGTGGGTGTGAATATTTAAGTGGTGTGTGTAAGTCTGTATATATGTGAGGGGTGTGTATGTGGTGAGTGTGCGTGTCTGAGTGTTTGTGTGTGTGCGTGCTGTGTCCGTGTTTACCTCTGTGTGACTATATGGGTGTGGGGTGTGTGTGTGTGTGTGAGTATGTGTGTGTGTGTGTGTGTGTGTGCTATTGCGCGTGTGTGTATCTCTTTGTGTTTGCATGTGTTTATGTGGTATGTGTTGTGTGTGTGAGTTTGATTCTGTGTGTGTATATGCGTGTGTGTTTGGGTGAGTTTGAAAAAGTGTATGTGTGCGGTGTGTATGTGTCTGTACAAAGGGGGGGGTATGTGTGTGGTCTCTGTGTGTATGTGTATCCAAGCATGATCTTGTGAGTTTTGTGTATGTACTAATGTGTATGTGTGTGTGTGTGTGTGTGTGTGTGTGTGTGTGTGTATGTGTTGTGATGAAAATAAAACCCTGTGTCATTCTGAAGCTGAAGGAAATGCTTAATCAGCGAAAAGAGCATAAATAGCGCAAGGGGGCTAAACATAGGAAACCAATGCGCGGTGATCCCGACAGCTGGTCAGTCGAGCATGTGAGGGCATGTGCTAGTGCAAGGGGAGAACATCTAGGGGCGTGACGCCGCAGGAATGGAGGGTACGGTGAGGCTAAGGAGTGGGCAGGGGAAGGGGGTGGTGCGGTGCAAATGAAGTGTGAGTGAGGGAAAGAGGTTTTAGTTGGGTTGGGTTGCAGCACACCTGGCGACGAGGCCGCCCATTGAGTGGCCAATGAAGCTTATTTCGGTGAAGCTGTGCTGCTGGCTACCCACAATGCCCCGCAGCTCAGAGACAAGGCGGTCACCGCAGACATCGATGCCCGCGAAAGTGGCCTTCTTTGCGTTGGCGGCGGAGGGACGGAAACACATGTGACTCATTCCCGCCACGCAGCCCGTCCGCTCCACCAGCTGCGCCCAGTTTGAGGGGTGCCCGTTCACGCCATTCACCAGCACCACCAGGTGCGTGTGCTGTTGCTGCCGTGGCGCGCTGTCCTGCGACGAATCATCCCCTTTGTCCCTGCCACAGCCCCATTTTCAAAAAACATGTAATTAAACCACCCCTCTCCGAATTTTGTAAACAGGCGGCATTGACGCGCAGTCCTACCGTCGCCCGGTGCATATTGGCCCATTTTCTGCATTCCGCGCCACATCAACTGCCCTGGCCAGAGGCTGCTCATTGAGGGAAATTATGGACTCGTGTGCAATTTTAACTCCTGAGGTTGGATAGGTTTCCGGCGCGGTAACGTAGCACAGCATCTCCCATTAGCAAAACGGCACGCCGCACCTGCTTGACGCGCGGAGCTGAAAGCTGCTCCACTGCCGTCGAGTGCTCATATCCGCCCCCGCCGGTAGAGCCTTAGCTGTTGATATTCGCCGGTGCAACAGGAGACTAACCCCCTTCCTGAAGCAGTGTGCCGTAGTCGGAGGCGGGGCTGAGACAGGTTATAAAACCTCTTTGTAAATATTACTATATTATTGGCGGGAATTAAAACAGAATGATGGTCCGGGTAACACTAAAAAAATGCAGTGCACAATACATGATACAGGATTAGGGAAACGGCGGGTGTGACGACGCATACAGCTGCAAAGCAAATAAAAGTACAGAAACGGAAACTCACATTATAAATTAGAAATGCAATAAATGCAGCTTTAGGCTGGGGAGAGTGGGGGCGGTCGGGTGGAGCAGGAGAAAAGAGGTAGGTTGGGTCGGCGGGGGCTCGCCTCAGCTCCGACACGCGCATGGAGGGCCGACCGCAGCAGTAGCCAGCAGCATAGTCTAACCACAACCACCTATCGCCCGCGCCCCAGCAGAGGCTTAGTTATAGAACACAGCACGATGGACATTTCCTGCAAACGGGTCGTGGGAGGGGTGAACGATGGAGTGAAAGGTGTCGTTGTCGTCGCTCTCCAGCGGCCCAGCTATAGTTGCAGTAGAGCGCCGTTGCGAGTAGCAGTACATATACTGCGCATACGCATATTTGTACTACGAAACTCGCATATTTATTATCATTACGTAATGTTGTATACTGTCAACCCTGAATATAGTACGGGTACTATTATATAGGACTTTGTGGCCGTACATGCCCCGTACATGCGCGTTCGCTGGGGGATGGAGTCTTATTGGTCCCGCCAGGCTCATCCGGAACATCCGCCACGTACTCGCGAAGACGATGTATCCGCGAAGATTGACACAAAGCGCCCAAGAGCCGGCCCTTGCATAGCGACACAATAATAGTGTACAACTACACTAAGGATATCGACTTTTGAGGCGGTACTTGGCAGCGCGCCGGGTTGCCAACGGGATGCTCCAATAAGAGGAAGAGTTGGAGGAAATAATCGACGTGACGATGTTAGCAACCGCCTCCGCATGCACTGTGTTTATGTACAATGTAGCTATTGTCTTGCCCCATCACCTAGTGTTGCACTGCTTGCGGTTATGTGCGTGCCCGCTAACCCGCTTGTGGCGGCCGCCCGGGCCATCCGTTGCCTTGCCGGTCGCCACCCCTCGGTGTCCCCTCCCTTTCTCCCCAGAGTTGGCCCCCTTGCGGTGCCGGCTCGACTATCCCTTGCAACTATCTCGCTTGCTCTATCGAACCCTTATCCATGGTTCTACATGTTATTCTTCAGACGATGCGATATATTACTTAGTATTATGAGCACAATTCTGATTAATATTTCAATATTACTTAAAAGCAAGTGAATGGAAACCACCAATAATAAGGAATAAGTATAAAAACACCCTTGTCTAAGCTCACGCGTCCGGAAGACGTGAAACATCATCACTGCTACCCTCTTTCAAACCATCTCGAAGAAAGGAACCAAGGGTGGTTTTTAGGATTTGGCACATTGTTTCTATGAGTAATTGTCCTTATCGCCAAGTTGACATTGAAATATTGAAATTGTTTACAAAATGTACGGCGCCCACCGCCGGCGGCGGCCCCGGAGGGGGGTGCGCTCGCAGGCCCGTCGGCATCCCCTCACCTCCCCGTGGTGGGCGCTGGAAACCCCGTAGCCGTGCAAGGCCTAGCACGGTAGGGGGCTAAGAGGGCCGACAGCTCGATCCGCATGATCAGCAGCTGTCGGGAAAGCCATGTACATAGGGATTTTGAACAAATAATTTCTGTGCAATACCGGCACCAAGATCTCCCGCTCGGCCCGTCCGATATATTTTTTCGCGGTCTAATACTCCAGAATACAGTCCTACTTCCAGGGGTGAGGTCTGTACTACAGGAGCGTTTGATGGCGAGGAGGGTACGGCCGGATCACGGTGGGAGGCGGGTGTTGGAGCAGGTGGTGGCCAGCCGGGAAGCAGCGCCAGGAAAGGGCGCTCGCTAGCCGTCGACCAGCCATGTGCCAGTCGAACCTTCCCGTGTGGTGAGGCAAGACAAGGCACGGGCCGGTGGCCGGTCGCAGACTGAGGAGTGGCTATGTGAGGCGGCGGCGATCCTGAGGATCAGCCGCCGCCGGAAAGCCATGTACGGAGGGCTTTTTCGGAAATTAAACTAATGTCCGTACCCGGCGTCGAGCTAGTTGGGGAGCAGCACCAGGGTAGGGCGCTCATTAGCGAGCCGCTACGTCGACAAGCTTCATCTCCCGGGGGGAGGAGTTTGCTTGGGCGGCAAGGAGTACGGTCGCGACGGAAGGAGCGACACGATCTGGCGGCGACGACCCTTTGGGTCGGCGCCGCCGGAAAACCCAGTACGGAGGGTTTTGCATAATTTCCGTGCGCCCGCTGCCCGCCGGATCCGACTACGGTGACCTGCCCCCTCCCCTCGTCGACACCCACTGCCTCGACATACCTACAATTTCTTGAGCGTGGGCCCGGGTGAGCGCGGAGGCCCCCGCTCAACAAATGTTGCTCGGCGGACGCGTGATCAGAGGGGAGAGGGTACGGCCACATGCCGGAATATCCGACAGGTACCCGGGTACTAGACAGAGAATAAACCGAGGAAATGAGCGGGGAAAATCCAGGCGCGGAGGCAGGAGCGCCAGTTTTTTCTATGTCTGTGTGTCTCGGTCCCCCCACCTGCCCTCGAGGTAACGGGGTACCTCGACAAGGAGGACCGTCGCGTCGGTGGACGCGGCTACGACCTTGGGACGGGGTTTGCGGGATGCGATGGCGGGATCGACGAGCGACCGCGGGAGGAGGGGTTTTTTGCCAGCCTTTCCCCTCCTATCTTCGGCAAGACCGAAGTCACGCGGGAGCTAGATTAGGATGGCCCGTCGTCCCTCCCGAACGCTGACCGGCCTAGGCCGGTCGGCACCCCGGCTCGGTGGGAGCGGGCCGTGCATCGTGAAGGTCGAGCAGCAGTTTAGTTTTGCATTTCTCGACAAGTGGATTTATTTTTAGATCTGTTTTTCTTGGTAACAAAATTATTACGCTGTTACTGCTTTGGCGGGGGGGCTGTGACAATTGTTGCGATTGCTTATAGTTTTTTAACTCCCGAGGAAAGTCGACACACAGTGAAGCTAGGTGTGTCGATAGGTGTACCTGGTCGAAGAGACCCGGGCCCAACTTGCTAATAAGTCTTGAATGGCTAGGTAGAGAGGCCCGAGAGACAACAGTCGGTCCAGTTTGCCTGCACATGTTGTAAACAATTTCAATTTCAATTACAATTACAATTACAATTACAACATGTACCGTATGCGCCGGTTTACAACAATTACCGTATGCGCCGGTTGCTGTCTTTTGGCCCTCCCAGCTATGCCATACAAGAAGCTTACAAGTCAGGGCTAGACCGTTAACCACAAATCCAACCTCTCCAAGGGTGTTCGGGGGTTTTATTCCCCCCCCGGGGAGTGTGCGATACGAGGTGATGGCGGCGTGCAATTAGGCGCGTGCGAAGGTGCAGTGTGTGGAGGCGCGGCGAGAGGTCGTGCGGGATTTGATGCGGTATACAAGTAGGAGATTATGTAGCCATTAAACAATGTGCGTGTGGAGTTGTGCAAGGATGCGAGACGTGTCGAGTCGTGCTTTAGAAATGAGTTTGTCAGGAGGGTCGTTGCGGAGGGCGAGTAGAGAGGTGAGAGTTGCGATGGTGGATGAGTGCGGTGTACCCGTGTGGCTCATGACGATGGGGAGGATGTCGACTTCGGTACCTAGCCAGTGGCTGCGGATGGCATTTGCGAGGGGTGTGTATTTGGCACGAATCAATTGGGTTGTGTGGGAGAGGTTGTGGTCCGTGTAGTACTTCCACTCACCGATCTGAATATTTTTAATTGATGAGTATCGGCGGCGACCGTTTGTGTGACCGACGTATCGAGGTTCGAGGAGGCGAATAAAGTCGGGTTTGTGCGCCGGGGGTCGTAGCGCGGGGGGGGGGAATCTCGGGGGGGGAGGATGGCGGGGCACGAGGTTAGGGAGTCGGGCGAGAGACTTTCGTCAGCAGCAACAAGGCGGGTGGGCATGTGGGTGGGGTGAGGGGGGTGACAATGAAGAGGGGTGTGGGTGGGTGTAGGGGATGTGAATGATTTGATGGGTTTGTTACCGAAGTTTGGAGTGATGGTCTCCCATCGTCCGCCGTTGTGGCGTTCCAAGAGGGAGAGCATGAGTTGTAGCGCGCAGTTGTGGCGGTCCTGTCTTAGCCCAGACATGGTGGGGCAGTTACCGGCCATGTGGCCGTTGCTAGTGAATTGGCCACACATGGGGCAGCGCAGGGTGGGGTTGTGTGTGAGGAGGCGGGTGTTGTGGACTCTCCACATGAATTCTTGCTTGTGGGTGAATTGGATATTGGTGAGTGTTGTGTGTTTTTTGTGGAAAGTGAAGCCAGCGCCGTCCTCCGCGGCGCGGGCGAGGAGGGCACCGTGTTTGGATGTTTGTGAGAGGGGTGTGTGAGTGTGTTTGGTGCTGAGAGTGTGAGCGTCAGTTTTGAGGTTTTGTGTACCTTTAGGGTATGGGTTCCCCTAGGGTTTGTGGAATGAGGGTGTATGGCCAAGTCCAATGGCCTATCGAAACGTTTGAACCTGTGGTGTATGTTGTGTATGGTGGGTGTCCATATGTAGCTTGGTTAGCTAGTGTGTCTGCAAGGTCGTTTCCTGGTGAGTAGTTGTATGCTTTATTTTTGCCGAGGTGTGTGCGGATGGCTGCGTTGCAGCGGGTTTTGAGGGTGTGTGTGCTTGAGAGCAGTGTGTCGCGGTGGATGTTGTGTCTTTAAGCGGATGGGCAGTTCAAGTAGCCTTGTATGAGGCGGAGGGAGCACGCACTGTCTTTAAGGAGGTGGATATGGCCTAGTTGGAGGCCTATGTCTATGTATGCTAATTCAGCGCGATTGATGGTGTGCGAGGGAGGGGTAGAGGTCACCCGAATTTTGATGCGGGTGTCCGAGGCTGGGTGGTTGGCGGCTGCTCCGAGGGGGGAGGAGCCTCCCTTCTTGGAGCCGTCTGTGTATACGAAGTTCTGCGAGTTCCATGCAAGACATTCTTATGGTGGGGGAGTATGTTAGTTTCGTGCGTTCCGGGCGCCCGCCGGCGGCGCAGCGGCGGCGGCCCCGGAGGGGGGTGCGCTCGCAGGCCCGTCGGCACCTACCTCTACCTCCACGCGGTGGGCGCTGGTAACCCCATAGCCGTGCCATGCCTGGCACGGTAGGGGGTTGAGCGAGGTACCGACAGCTGCGATCCGCGGGATCAGCAGCTGTCGGGAAGCCATGTACGGAGGGCTTTGAAAAAACATAATATCCGTACACCAGCACAGGGATCTCCCGCTCGGCCAGTCCGATATGTCTTTTCCGCGACTAAATACTCGCAGATACTCTCCCGACGATGGGGCGGGGGCGGCGTTTGCGAAATGTTTTTGGCGAAGAGAAGTACGGACGGATCAGCGGAGGGACGAAGGTGTTGGAGCTGGCGGCGGACAACTGGGAAGCAGCGCTAGGGACGGCGCTCGCTAGCAGCCGCCAGCCCTGCGAGAGTCCTAGGTCTCCCCTGGAGCAAGGCCTTATGCTACGCATGACGGAGGTTGGTCGCAGCCGGAGGAGCGGCACGGTCTGGCGGCGGCGGTCCCTAGGATCGCCCGCCGCCGGAAAAGCCCGGTACGGGGGGATTTTGGAAAAATTCCCGTACCCACCATCTTTTGAGGACCGGCGACTCGATCCATGCGTTCTTCCAACCCCTTCCCTAGTCGGTACCCGGTTATCGATAGGCTGCCTCAGGCAGTGTGCCTAGGGTTATCGTAACGGCATACTGCTCGTAAAGGCGCCCCCCTAACAACGTAAACCACTTGGGGAGGGCACGGACGGCCACAACGCGATCAGATAGGTGTTGGAAACAGACGGGAAAAGGACAAGGGACAGGAGAAAATCTGGCTCGGGGTAAGGAGACCCCGGTTTGCTTGTGAAAGAGCCCACCCGGTCCCACTCGCCAGAAAGTCCGCCGCAGTCTCGGAAATGTTTCCCGCCGAGCAGCGATCAACCCACTTACGCCATGCCGGAACATTCAAGTCAAGGACATGTTCCCATCGCCAGCCATCAACGTGGGGGGCTGACAAGCGACGTGTTTTTCTCAAGACAAGGAGCATAGACTCCTCCCATAATTTGAGGCTGTCACGGTCATCTAAGTACGTGAGGGGTGGGCACGCCGGGGGGGGGGGCAGGGGGTCGTGGAGGTCACAGTATGGGTGGGGAGTACCGGGCGGAGGATGCAACCGCTGAAGAGCGGCCAAAGCCGCGTCCGCGTCCTCCACCATTCCGGAGTCGGCTCCGTCCATGGCCACACGGGCCCGTCGCAGCTGGCCAACTTCCACTAGCTCTAGGGCCCGACGGAAGGCAACACAGCGTCGGAGGTCACCTTCAAAGAGGTGAGTCGATGGGTGGTGATGCTCCCGTTGAGTGTTCTCGGCCCGGCGACGACGAGAGCCCCCCCCCACCCCGGCCCCAACCGCCGGGGCGTCTTGGCATAGAAGCCCCCGGGCACGCACGTGCAAGCTCACCTCCATATCGAATATCACGTAGAAGGGTGTCAATGCCCGTGAGCCCGTCCTCCCCGGACGTAGAGAACCAGAGACTGACTTGACGTTGAACAAGGGAGCGAATGCGAGCATTGGCCGCCGCCGGGAACGGTCTGAGGAGGAGGCCGGCAAGGAGGTAAATTGCTAAAAAAAGCTCCGGCGGCCCGAGAGTCCGTTGATGAGGGAAGGGAGGTCGCATATTCGAGGGTGGCTTGCAGGGCAGAACGTAGGTAATCTCTCGCTGTCGCACAAACCCCCTGGGTTGCAGTGACAGGTCTGAGCTCCAGTAGACAAGCGACAGGGTCGTTGTTGGAGCACCATGAGGCAAGAGTAGCAACGCGAGGGGGGGATCGGAGAGCAGCCTCTCGGCGGAGTGCGGCAACATATGAGGGCAGAAAAGCTTGTCCATGATGTAACATGAGTCCAGCATAAGGAGAGAAGAGAGTGAGGGGGGTTACGCTCCGGTTCAGCCCGGGTTGGGGAAGGGAGTGGAGCCAAGGGGGGGAATCCATCCTAGGAAGGGGGGGAGGGGTGACAGCTATTCGGAAGGGGCATGGTCCTATAAGCGGCGGACGGGAGCACCCAACATAGTCATGAGGCGACATTGGAGAAACGGGAGCGGCCACACAGTGTAGGCATGGAGCGGTAAGAGGGCGAGCTTGGGTGGCAGATAGAAGGTGGTCGCCCGAGGCACAAAGGGAAAACAAGGCCGGAGAGGAGATCGCAAGGTGGCGAGCTTGGCGACGGTGTGCAGAAGTAGAGGGGCCATTGCCTGTCATGAAAATGTTAGTGTGTCTGGCGAAATTAGAGCGCCATTTACGGCCAACAAACCGTATGCCACACGGGGCGCAAGTGTAACCCCCCCCGCGACGTGGATAGAACACCCGATGCACTTAGGCCCGGCTCCGACCCAAAAGCTCCGGCCTTAGCACCAGTAGCAATAGCCGCAACTCGCCGGCTTCCAGCAACACCATATGGCCGCCAACCAGTTGCATCCCTCCGCCCGGCAGCCGAAACACTCTGCCCACTGGCACCTGCAGCTGCAGAACCGGCACCATTGTCAATCCTTTGCCCACGGCCCGTGGCAGCAACGGCCAATCGCCGACCAACACTTGTAGAAGCACCACTAGCGGCGCCATCACCGGCTAGGGCTCTCCGTCCAACAGCCCATGCAGCAGCAACCGGGCGCGGGCCAGCACAAGCAGCCGCATAAGCACCACCAACGGCCCTATCACAAGCCACATGTCTATGCCCACAAGCACCATCACCAACACTAGCGGCTCGGCGCGAGCCAGCCCCGGCAGCCGCAAGTCCCACAACAACAGCAATAACAACAGTAGTAGCAGCATGAAATGCAGCACCACTCGCCGTAACCCTCTGCTCATGGGCGATGGTAGCGATGGCCGAGTGCCAACCACCACCAACAGGTGCCAAGGCGTCCCCGGCAGCAACACGACCAACTCCTCGCCCATCAAGACCACAAATAGCATGTGGCCACGAGCTTGCTCCGGCGGTTGCTACAACACCGACGGCACCACATGCATGGGCAACAACCGGTCGCCAACCAGCACCAAAACCCACCCCCGCAACACCGCGACATGTAGTAGTATCACAAGTTGCAGCCCTCTGTTTACAATTACAAACAACTGGCCGCCAACCAACATCATCACATGCAACAATAGTACCATGAGCAACACGAGCATCACCAACAACAACATGGCCAAGCCCACCAACATCGGTATCAACACCAACGGCCTAGTGCCACGTAACAAGAGAGGGCTCCACCAGCAGTAAAAACGCCAGCAGGAGCAGCAGCCGCAACACCAAAGGCAGCAAGGCGAAGCCCGCCAGCATTTGTAACAGCCACAACAACAGGGTGCCATCTAGCAGCAGCAACAACAAGATCTCCCCTTGTAGCAGAAGCCGCAGCAGCACCCACATCAGGAGCTCGAAGCCCACCAATATAAGTAGCAACACCAATAGCCGGCCCACCAGTTGCAGCCCTGTGCCTACGAATACCAGCAACCGCCCGCCAAATAGCATCAACACATGCAATAGTAGTACCATCAGCACCATCAATAGCAGCGGCAACATCACCACCAACAACATGACGACGCCCACCGGCGGCAGTAGCTGCATGAGCAGCATTGTGCCATCCAGCAACAATAGCTCCACTTGTAGCAGCACCACCACCAGTATCACCATGTGCAACAGCTGCCCGAGAACCGGCACCGGTGGCTACTATACAACACGAACATCAACGTCACCACCCGCCCTACCAACAACGTCTCTATGTCCGTTAGTAGGTGTCGCAGCAGCCAACCGCAAAACAGCACCAGAAGCCGCAGAGACCCCACATGTAGCACCCCCACTACCAGCAGCAACGGCACTACCAGTAGCAGCAGCAACAACAACACCCCCAATTGCAACCCTCCGTACACGAGCAGAAGCACGATGTCCCCCAGTAGAAACGACAACCTTCGATCGCCAAATGGCACCAACACGTGCAGCATCACGAGCAGTTGCACCCTCCGTAGCAACACCAATACCCCTAGATGCGGCCATGCCCACACCAGTACCAACAACAACAGCCGACCGCCGACCATCAGCCGCAGCACCACCGCCACCACCGGCAGCAGCAACAGCAACAGCAACAACGGCGGCACCATCACTACCAGTATCCCTACGTCCGCCGGCTGCTGCAGCAACAATAGCAACAGACGTACGCCGACCAGCATCGGCACCCTCCCGCGAACCACCAGCGCCGGGGGCGGCTCGCCGCCAACCAGCTGCAGCCCAAGCAGCCCGCCGCAAAGCAACATGTTTTTTCCGTCCGAGTTATAAGGGGGCGACGGGCGGCGCAAGTGGCGCGAACGACAGATGCCCAAAAGCCACCGAGGGGGGGTAGCGACAAAGCGGATCGAAGCGTCGCGAATTATGACGAGGGGTGGCGCGGCGGCCCGATGCGGAAGAGCGGACATGGGATGCAAGGGGGCAAACAACAGACGACGCACGGATCGTAGCACGGGCCCGACGAGCAGCAAAATCGCGACGGGAAGGTGCATACACGGAGGACCGGGCGAAAGGGGGAAGAGGAGAGGGAGAAGACAATCGGGACGGCCCGGGAACAAGACGCGGAGGCCGGTCAATGGTCCGGTCGTCGGACATAACAGGTCCCCGGGAGCCGCGTAGATCGCTCCAAAACACGCATAGCCACCCCTCCCTTGCCTCCCCGCTGCCAACATGGAGGAGGGAGGGAGGGTAAGGAGCAAGCGGGGGCGACCTGCGAGGGCGCCGACGAGGTCCTCCACCGACGAGGTCCTCCAAAGTTTCCAATAAGCCCCGCGACCCGTACCCGAAATCAATATGACCCCAAAAATTGACTTGGTGTATAGCGCACTTATTGGGATTGGGATTTGGACACGTCTTTAACTACTGCGCATCGCTACGATGGGTACATTAATTTTGTGATTACAAAAAATACCGAGTGAGACACACAGGATGTGTGTGCATAATTACAAGAGATACATAATCAGAGAGAAAAAAATGTGCGTGTGTGTGTGTGTGTGTGTGTGTGTGTGTGTCTGTGTGTGTGTTTGTGTGAAAAACAAGTATCACGACTATGGGCCTCCATGGATTATCTTCATGATTACAGAAATACAGAGTGAGAGACATAGGGTCAGTGTGTTCATGATTACAAAAATACAAAGAACGACAGGCACAAAGAACTACGGGCCACTCGTATGTATAGAATAATATATTTACCCTAGGGCACGTTTTGCAAAAGATGTCAGCTTGCTTACAATTTGGCCAAAAGACACCCACTGGCGGGGCCTGCGGGACGATTAGCGCAGGATTATAGGGTTGGGTGGGTGGGTTCGCGCGAAGCCTCTAGATTGGTTGAGCGCGAAAGCAGAGTGTGCCTAGGCTCGTGGCCAACGACGGCTTATAAGGCGCGGGCTAGCTAAAGTTGACCGTTGGGGAAGTCGTTGGTCGTTGGTTGCGTCTAAATGCCGAGGCGAGGTGGTTGCCTTGCAAGTGTGACGCGCCGTTATTAACGGTAACAGTAACCGCTAGTGTTACTGTCCCGTACACATGGAAGTTGGATATGCAAACCTCTAGATTCGAATCAATGTGACCATTTACCCTAGGGCACGTTTTGCCAGTATTTTAAAGCCAAAGGCCTTCACAATTAAAATCAGTGTTGCGGGGGGGACGGGGCGAGCCAGCCGAAGAAACGCCAAGCAGCAGGTGTAGGGGTCATGGTGGGGTCAATGTACTTTCCTTCGGTCACGGAGCTGCTCTTGGCCCAGCCACCCATGTATTTAATGACGGGGAGGGGCGCGCCGATGCAGATGGCAGCGGAAGCGGCCCCTTTCCGGAGGTTGTGCGATGTCCACTTGAATCCGGCGGGCGCGGAAGTGTTGACTGTGCGAAGTGAGAGGGAGAGCCAGGCGGAGACAGTGGACGCGGCCCCCCATTTGGTGGAGGCTTCAACATGTGAGAACCTCCAAAAGGCGGCATGGGGTGGTCGCTTGTAGTAGGTCGCGCAGAAAGCGGCGCGGCGTTGTGTGAAGTAGTCGAGGAGGTCGGCCAAGATGGGGTTAGCGGCAATAGGTACCGCGAACACGAGCTTGTCGCGGGTGTCGCGACGCTGGTCGCCTTTAGACTTGCGTACGAACACGTAGATTTGCTGAGAGGGTCTGTCGACGATTAAGTCACGGGTTTGAAAGCGGGCGCCGGTTTCTGCTCGACAAAAAATATATAATTGACGCACACCGCCAAGCAGGCTCGGAAGCGCTCCATCATGGGACGTGCGGCGGGCGACCACGTGAGGCCGTCGCGTAACGTGTTGGCGGCCTGTACAATATCGAGGGCGATTGATGCGAGTAGTGGGAGTCGTGTGTCGGCCGGGACGAGGCGATGTTGCAGCATTTCGAGGCCACACCTCGCGTCGGCCAGTAGTTCTCCTACTGCGATGGGTTGGCGCTGGTGGTCGCGGAAATATTTGTTGACTGCGGAGAAGCAGGGCTGCAGCGAGCTCGCGGCTACTGTGCCTAGCAGGGCTAACCATGCTGTGTAGCGAATCATAGTAGCCGGCGTAGCTTGTAACGGGGCAATATTTTCCTCTGATCAAAATGCGAAAAACTGACGTAGTGCATTGTCGTAATTGGCGTACGTAGACGGCGCTAGCGAGTTGCTGAGAAGGGTGATAGCTGTAACCCCTAGTTTGTCGGTTCCCAAAAAGGGGTGGAAAGTTTTAGCAAGTTCGGAGGACCATGGTGCTTGTGCTGGGTCCGTTTGTAGGCGGTAGCGGGGTGGGCCGGTACGGAGATGGCGAATCGGCGGTGTTGTAGACCACACCCGGGCGGGGCGTAAAGCCCGGCCTATGGTTCCGCGTCGGGTGTAGAGCCATGAGGGGGTGCTAGCCGAAAGGCCACGATGCTCAACGCGGGTGGTCCGACCCCCGCGCGCTTGCCGAGCCTGCCGGGAAGGAAAAGCTCGCGGGACGCAGGGAAGTGCAAGGTCGCGGTGGCGATGCAACAGAAGGCGTGGTACCACGTCTTGTCCGGCCTGTAGGGGGCGATGACGGTCGCTTGGTCCGGTTTTGCGGCGAGGGCCGGGAGGACGGTCAAGGGAGGGTTGTAGTAGTTGTTTTCGCGTCGCCAGGCTGCGTCGGGAAGGCGTAAGCAGTCGACGTCCTCGTGTTGTAAGTAATACCGCATACGTATTAGTTGCAGATAGCTACTGTAAGCTATTCTAGATATGATTAGTACATGTCTAGATCGGACATACCGATAAACTGTTTGACTCGGTACAGAGCTGTCGCTAGGCTACAGCTCTCACACTTCTGTTGTCCCGACACCACGCCTGTAGGCTGGTTGTCGCTGTAACTGTTCCGTTTGCGGGACTGTGACTGTAACTACGTTTGCGTACGTTATCTTCCACACTAACTGTGTTTGCATGGTTTAATAGGTTATGGGCCCCCGCCTCACGTCACTCACGCGCGACAACCTGGTTCGGCGAGCTGCGATCGACAGCTCTCCCGCTGAAGGCAAGTTTCTATAGACACCTAGTACTTTCAACTTGTAGTCGGCGGTATCGCCAGTATAAACTGCGATTTTTAAAACCCGCCACCACCCTCTTAAGCCAGCCACCCGCCGGAGATAGCCAGCCAACCACACCGACGCACTCGTCGTGTGTGGACAGGGTGCACACAGGTCCAAGCTGGAGAACGGGGGGGTGCACTGTCGGGTGAATACGCATCCACAGGTTGCACGCTAGCCGTAGCTTACCTTTTTTATTTTCATATTAGATTAGCGACTACGCCATCAGCGCAGCGCTCCACCTGTCCTGGCCTTGGCCTCGACTTGTGCCCCACACTGGGTGGAGGATACAGAAAAGGTGCTCTGAGACACCCCGGGGCTACAGGCCGAGGGGTCGGCGGGCATCAGGCCGTCTCTTTGCATACCGCTGTTAGGCACGAGTCCGGCTAGCGGTTTTTACCGCTGCCTGTTTTTTCTTCCAGCTCTTTCTTTTTTGCCCTCTGTCGAAATGGCGCAAAAAAACTCGCCTGTTTCACCTGTTGGTTCCCCTGAGTCAGGCTCTCAGCAGAGCACTGCCCATACTACCCAGGGTGTTCTCGAGCTGCTACGTGTGCAACTGACGCGCCTTGACGCGTATCTCGACTCGCGGTCGGCCGCCATTGCTGCTCTTCCTGCTGCGGGTGCTATATCGCACCCCCCTGTAGCTCAGCGCCGCCACGATGCTCCCCTCGCACACTTTCCGGACGGCCACCACGTGCACACCCTCCCCCTCGAACACCCCCCGGATACTCTCGCGCTGATCTTTGCGCAAGTGGCGCGCTTGACAGCTCGTTTCGACTCGCAGTCGGCCGCGGGTGCTGTTGCTGCTGCGAGTGCTAATCCGCACCCCCCTGTCGCTCAGCGCCGCCACGTCGCTCACCTCGCACACTTTCCGGAGGGGCACCACGTGCACGACCTCCCCCTCGAACACCCCCCGGATCCCCTCGTCCTGCTCGTTGCGCAAGTGGCACACTTGACAGCTCGTTTCGACTCGCTGTCGGCCGAGGATGATGTTGTTGCTGCGAGTACTCTTCCGCACCCCGCCGTCGCACAGCGCCGCCTCGATGCGCACCGCGAGCCCTCGCGCCCCAAACTCGTAGGTGAACACTTGCAACCCCCCCCATACCCCTCCGCTGATTCTGCCCTACACGACATCGCAGTCAAACAACTCCCGCCACACCCTCCCTACCCCCCCGTTGGATATGCCCCTCACCACCCCATACCTCTCATCCCGGAGGCGCCCTTTCACGGCGTCCCCCCCTCCCGTGACCACCCGAATTCGTACGCCCCGCCGTCCCCAATGGCTGGCCGCTCTCCATTTCCGGGTGGCCCACCTCTACTATTCCATGGACATCACTCTTCCCCAGCCAAGCGTGGCGACCACACCCCCCGTGGCCGTCGTCGCCCCACCGTTGACCCCATAGTCATCGGGCGACCGACACACGCAACCCCCGACTTTGACCCAGACGTCCACCCCAGTCTCTTGGGCAGCCCCCACTACGCCCCCGTCTGCACGCGCCCCGCTGTCTCTGTTGTAAGTAATACCGCATACGTATTAGTTGCAGATAGCTACTGTAAGCTACTCTAGATATGATTAGTACATGTCTAGATCGGACATACCGATAAACTGTTTGACTCGGTACAGAGCTGTCGCTAGGCTACAGCTCTCACACTTCTGTTGTCCCGACACCACGCCTGTAGGCTGGTTGTCGCTGTAACTGTTCCGTTTGCGGGACTGTGACTGTAACTACGTTTGCGTACGTTATCTTCCACACTAACTGTGTTTGCATGGTTCAATAGGTTATGGGCCCCCGCCTCACGTCACTCACGCGCGACAACCTGGTTCGGCGAGCTGCGATCGACAGCTCTCCCGCAGAAGGCAAGTTTCTATAGACACCTAGTACTTTCAACTTGTAGTCGGCGGTATCGCCAGTATAAACTGCGATTTTTAAAACCCGCCACCACCCTCTTAAGCCAGCCACCCGCCGGAGATAGCCAGCCACCCACACCGACGCACTCGTCGTGTGTGGACAGGGTGCACACAGGTCCAAGCTGGAGAACGGGGGGGTGCACTGTCGGGTGAATACGCATCCACAGGTTGCACGCTAGCCGTAGCTTACCTTTTTTATTTTCATATTAGCTTAGCGACTAGGCCATCAGCGCAGCGCTCCACCTGTCCTGGCCTTGGCCTCGACTTGTGCCCCACACTGGGTGGAGGATACAGAAAAGGTGCTCTGAGACACCCCGGGGCTACAGGCCGAGGGGTCGGCGGGCATCAGGCCGTCTCTTTGCATACCGCTGTTAGGCACGAGTCCGGCTAGCGGTTTTTACCGCTGCCTGTTTTTTCTTCCAGCTCTTTCTTTTTTGCCCTCTGTCGAAATGGCGCAAAAAAACCCGCCTGTTTCACCTGTTGGTTCCCCTGAGTCAGGCTCTCACCAGAGCAACCTCGATCACCCCCCAGATACTCTCGCGCTGCTCGTTGCGCAAGTGGCGAGCTTAACAGCTCGTTTCGACTCGCAGTCGGCCGAGGGTGCTGTTGCTGCTGCGGGTGCTAATCCGCACCCCCCTGTAGCTCAGCGCCGCCACGATGCCCAACTCGAACCCGTCCGGGACAGCCACGACGGCCACACCCTCCACCTGCTTGAACATCCCCAGCCTGGTTTCATCACCCCGGACGCAGAAACACTCTTTCCTGCTGCAGCCCCTGTTGGCGACCCCACAGTCGCACAGCGCCGCCACGATGCGCCCCGCGAGCCCGCGCGTGCCGATGCGCACTACGACCCCTCGCGTCACGCCATCCGGGTTGATCACCTCCCACCACCTCCCCCCTTCCCCCACGCCGGATATGCCCCTCACCACCCCGGCCCCCATATCACGGAGGCGCCCTCTCATCTCATCCCCCCCTACCGTGACCACCGTGACCACCCGCACTCGTACGGCCCTCCGCGTCCCATGGCCGGCCGCTCTCCCTTTCCCGGTGGACCACCTCCTCCCTTTCATGGCCGGCACTCTCCCCCACTCCAACATGGCGACCCCACCCCCCGGGGCCGTCGTCGCCCCACTATTGACCCGGTGGTCATAAACCGGGCGGCACACGAAGCCCCCGGCTTCGACAAGGACGCCCTCAACCGGTCCATGAAGATGTCGGTCCCCGTCATGTGCCCGACCACGGACTTCAAGCAATGGAAGAGGACCTTCCTTAATTTCCTCTCCATCAAGGCCGCATACCTCATTCCTCAGCTGGCCATCCGCGACTCCGGCGTCTGGCTCGACGAACAAGCGCAACACTACGCCTACACGCTGCTTCTCCATGCAGCCAGCGCGAATAAGCGTGCTGACCAAGCCATGAAATGCGTTTCTCCAGCACGCCCTGACTGCGCCGCTGCCGCGTGGGACATCCTTTGTGAACGCCTCGACTGTCGGTCTTTTGCTCGCTCCTTGTCCCTCTTAGACAACCTGACGGTCAGACAGCGCCCTGGTCAGTCACTCAGTGACTATGTCCACTACATGCGCCAGACCTTTGACGAGTACAACGACACATGCCAGTTGGTTGATGGCTCCGTTGCCATCCACCCCCACCACCTCGGTCTCCTCATGCTGCGCGGTATTTCCAGCAGCGGCCCACACGGTCAGGCGAAGCAATGCGTCATCAACGCCTTTGACACGGACTACATCATGTCGGCTGATGAAGTTATGGCCAGCATTCTCCACCTTGCGCACAACATGGAGGACGACCCTGCTCCGGACGCAACCGCTCCGGCCATATCACCTCCTCCCATCTCCGCGTTCGTCGCTGCGGGCCGCGGCTCGCACAGCGGTCGAGGCCCACCACACCGTAACCCTCGCGGCCATCGACCCAACAAGTGTGGCGTTTGTGGCAGCCTTCACCATCTCATGTCCGCGTGCACTGCCACGGATGACGCTATCCTTAAGTGGAATCTCGCCAAGCGTAGGCTGACAGTCCAGAAGTACGGCGCCGCCGACGGCACCCCCGCTGCTCACGCTGCGCTGCTGAGCGACGTCCCTGCCGACGACGCCCCCGCCGATGACACCGACTGCCTACCCACCCTCGCGGACTGCGCTGATGACTACGCTGACGACGAGGTGAGTGTCCCATTCAGCTCTGTGGCATTCTCCTCTTCCCTCGCCCCGGGTCGTAATCTGTCAAAGTTTTGGGTCGTTGATTCCGCCTGCTCGATTAACCTCACTGCGTTCCGAGATGACTTCGTGAAATTCACGCCCCCCTCCGCTCCCTCTCGCGTGGGCGGTGTCGGCGTTGACGTTAAGGGCAGTGGCTCTGTGCGAATTTCTGTCAGACTTGCCTCTGGCCAGCTCATTCACCGCACTGTGTATGCACTCTACACCCCTGACCTATCATCTCGTTCAGCACAGCGTATCGGCCGACTCCTTAGTGTGAGCTGGATGCAAACTCACAGCGGTTGTGAATTCATATTCCCCTCCAACTCTGACACTGGTTTGCTTTTGGTACCCACAGGCATGGGTGTGCTAGAACCGTCCGGAAACGGTCTCTACCTCCTTCCCCACCAGCCGGTCCTCCCTTCCAGCCCATCCGCACCGCCGGCACTTGACCCCTCCCCTCAGGTTGCCCTTACTGCCCAGTGTGATCCCGTCCTGTGGCACCGTCGATATGGCCACCTCAACATGCAAAGCCTTCAGGCCCAACATACTCACGGTGTCCCGACTAGCCCTGTGTTAACTAGCGCTGTAACCAAAGTTTCGTGCGACTCTTGTCTCCTTCACAAAGCCACAGCTGCACCACGCAACACAGCCGCTTGCGCGAAGCCATCCCACCCCCTCCTCAACCTGTCCGCTGACCTCTGGGGCCCGGTCAATGTCCCCTCCCCACATGGCCTCCGTTACTGCTTGCTCGTCATCGACCATCACACCAACTACATGTGGGTGCGGTTCCTTAAGTCTAAAGACGACGCATGTTCGGAATTGGAAACCATCCTCTTGGACATCAAACACCTGCATGCCCGCCATCACTCCCAGACGGGCGCGTTCGCACCGGTCCTCAAATTTGACTCAGACTCGGTGTTTGAAGCTGCTGTCACTCGCCAGATGTGCGCACACCTCGGCGTCGGGGTACAGTTCTCTGCCCCATACGCCCACCACATGCTCGGCAAGGCCGAACGTCCCTGGCGCACCATCCGGGACAATGCATCGGCGATGCTCCACAACATGGCCGTTCCCAACTCCATGTGGTCGTGCGCTGTCAGCACAGTTGTGTACCTTCGCAACCGCACGTACAGTCGCTCGGTCGGACCTAATGGGGGCGTCCCCCTCACACTCCTTACGTCGTCAGTGCCCAACGCCTCCAAGTTCCGCGTCTTCGGCTGCGCCGTTTTCGCCAAGGTCCCCGACAAACAACGTCGGAAACTCAGTGAAAAAGCATTTCGCGGCGTCATGGTGGGCTATCCCCCTGACGCACCCGGGTATCGTGTCTACAATCCGGAAACACGTCGCATCACCACTTCCGTACATGTTGTCTTTCAGGAAGACACCCCAGGCTTCGACACACAACCCTCCGTCGACTCGGCCATCACCGACTCTTCGGACGACGTCCCCGCAGACTCACCCCTATCCCACCCCATTGACCTCACATCACCCACACCCCTACCCCCCCCGCCAACCCCTCGCCATGCTCGGCTCCGCTCCCACCCCATTCGCTACGGCGATATGGTTGCCCACCTGTCCGACTACCCACCCACACTCGTCACGGCGTGTTGTGATCCTGAACAAGGAAAAGCTCAAGAGGACATCTTTGAGCACCCTCACGTCCCCAACCTTGTCACTGGTCCCCCACACACACCTGCCGGCACGTCCCCTACTGCCGTCGCCCTCCTCTCCGCCCGAGAGTGTGTGGAACCAAAATCCTACCGAGCTGCGCTGGACAGCGCCCAAGCCCCCCAATGGCAAGCCGCTATGCAACAGGAGTATTCCTCCCTCATCAGCAACGGCACGTGGGACCTTGTGGACCTCCCCCCCGGCCGCATGGTCGTTAACAGCATGTGGATCTTTAAAGTCAAGTCGGATACAGCCGGCGACGTCTCCCGCTTCAAAGCGCGGTTCGTCGCCAAGGGGTGCAGTCAACGCGCTGGACTGGACTACACGGAGACCTTCTCCCCGGTCATCCGCATGGCCAGCCTGCGTCTCTTCCTAACCATTGCAGCCGCCCGCGACCTTGAACTCTGCCAACTTGACATCGACACAGCGTTTCTCTACGCCCCCATCCGGGAGGATGTGTACATCCGCCAGCCCCTCGGCTTCACCGATGGAACGTCCAAGGTTTGTCACCTCAAGCGTTGCCTCTACGGCCTTAAGCAGTCCCCCCGCGAGTTCAACATGCTACTTCGTGCGTGGCTCGTCGACCATGGATGGCAACAATGCGTCTCCGACCCGTGCATCTACATCTATCGCGCCGGCCACGTCTTCGCCATGATCGCCCTGTACGTCGATGACATTCCCGCGGCCTGCAATGATGCCACCTGGCTCGCATCGTTCAAAGCCCAACTCGGAGCACGGTTCAAAATCAAGGACCTAGGCGACCTCTCCCAACTCCTCGGCATGCACATTACCCGCGATCGCTCCACGCGCACAATCTCGCTGGACCAGTCCAAGTACCTGCGCGACATCCTCGCCAAGTACGGCATGTCTGACTCTAAGCCGTCGTCCCTTCCGATGGACCCAGGCTTCCTCGCCGGCCTTGCACACTTGAACTCGCCTTCTCTCACAGGAGTGGCCAAGGACGTCTACCCAAGCCTCCTGGGCAGCCTTCAGTACGCCGCCGTTTGTACACGCCCCGATGTCTCCACGGCGTTGAGCATCCTCGGCTCTGCCCAAGCCTCGCCCACCGAGGCACACTTGCAAGCTCTGAAAAAGGTCCTCCGCTACCTCCATGGCACCATCAACATGCGCCTGACGTTGGGGGGGGGCCTGGACCACAGTCTCCAACTCACAGGCTTTGCCGACGCTGATTGGGCCAACGACAGCAGCACCCGCAAGTCTCGCTCCGGCTATCTCTTCACCCTCGGACGCGGGCCAATCAGTTACAAGTCCAAACAACAGACTTGTGTGGCTCAATCCACGTGTGAAGCCGAGTACTACTCTGCGGCTGACGCCACCAAGGAGGGACTCCACCTCCGACAACTCCTGGGGGAAATCTTCGACTCCCCCATCACCGAAACCACCACCATCTGGGAGGACAACCAAAGCGCCATTGCATACTCCCAGAATGCCTTGGTCAGCGAGAAGACTAAACACATCGGCCTGAAGTGGCACTTTCTCAAAGACCACGTGGAGCAAGGGACCATCAAGTTGAGGTACCTCCCCACTGACCAGATGGTGGCTGACATGCTCACCAAACCCCTCCCAGGACCTGCACTAGCACGACACCGAAGTGCGATCCTTGGAGGACAAGACCCAATGCAACGCTTCATCCCGTAGCTACCTTCAGGGGGAGTGTTGTAAGTAATACCGCATACGTATTAGTTGCAGATAGCTACTGTAAGCTACTCTAGATATGATTAGTACATGTCTAGATCGGACATACCGATAAACTGTTTGACTCGGTACAGAGCTGTCGCTAGGCTACAGCTCTAACACTTCTGTTGTCCCGACACCACGCCCATGGTTCAATAGTCTCCCCGGTCTTGCGCATCCTTGGCTCCGCCCAAGCCTCACCCACAGAGGCACATTGGCGCGCTCTGCAAAAGGTCCTCCGCTCCCTTCATGGCACCATTCACATGCGCCTGACGTTGGGGGGGGGCCTGGACCACAGCCTCCAACTCACAGGCTTTGCCGACGCTGCCATGCTCACCAAACTCCTCCCAAGACATGCACTTGCAAGACACCGAAGTGCGATCATTGGAGGACAAGACCCAATGCAACGCTCCATCCCGTAGCTACCTGCAGGGGGAGTGTTGTAAGTAATACCGCATACGTATTAGTTGCAGATAGCTACTGTAAGCTATTCTAGATATGATTAGTACATGTCTAGATCGGACATACCGATAAACTGTTTGACTCGGTACAGAGCTGTCGCTAGGCTACAGCTCTCACACTTCTGTTGTCCCGACACCACGCCTGTAGGCTGGTTGTCGCTGTAACTGTTCCGTTTGCGGGACTGTGACTGTAACTACGTTTGCGTACGTTATCTTCCACACTAACTGTGTTTGCATGGTTTAATACCTCGCACTGAGGGTCCCGCCGGCGGGCGTTGAACCGTGGGAGTTGGGCGTTTAGCATGGACGCGAAACGATCGATCGTATGGGGGCCCCACCGTTCTTGAAGGTGTGCGAATAGACTGGGATTGAGCTGCCAATCCTTTGTGTCCAGTTCGCGGCTGAGTGTGTCCGCCCACACGTTCGCGGCCGACCGGATGTAGCGCGGGCGGATGTGGATGTTGTTGGTGTCGAGTAGGTACCACAAGCGCCGGAGCTCGGTCATCATGACGGGCGACCGGGAGGTAAGCTTGGTTAGAGCGGCGACCACCGCCGTGTTGTCCTCGTGGAGGAGGACGTGTCGGCCTTTCAGTTGCGGTAAAAAAGATTCGATTGCCTGTCGAACCGCGCGAAGCTCCTTCCATGTGATGTGTTGTAGCTGGTCGGTAGCGCTCCAAAAACCACGCGCTTGGTAGTTTGGGTTGTCGTTCAGCACGGCTCCCCAACCGTAGTCGCTGGAGTCGGCGTGGAGGAAGGCGGTCTCGATGGGTTTGCAGATGGACCGACCGTTGTTTTGAGTTGGCACCGTACGCCACCACTCGAGGTCGCGACGTAGCTGGTTAGTGAGGCGCACACGTCCCCCCCAGCCAGTGCGTGTAGCCAACACGTTGTGTAGCTCGCGTAAACAGAAGCGTGCGGGCGCGATGGCGAGGTAGAGGAAATGGACCTTTCCCGCGAAGGCCGCGAGTTGGCGAGTGTGTAGCCATCGGGCGTTCGAAGCCGCTCGGCCGAGCAGGGAAGACGCGTGTTGAACGAGTTGTTGCAGTTTTGCGGGTGGGGCGCGAGACATGCCGAGCTGTAAATCCACTGTCAAGCCTAAATGGTCACCGACTTGCGTCGGCGTCCATATGCTTTTCTTGGGGTTGCGCTGGAGGCCTAGGTTGTCTAGTAGGGCCTCGATGCGCTGGCGAAGGAGCAGCGCGTCCTAGTACGAATTGGCCAAGAAAATGAAATCGTCCATGTAGGGGAGGAGTCGTGTACCGCGCCATCGAGCGTTCCGGAGAAAACGTGTTGACGGGCGCGCGCGTTCCGGCGTAGATGCCGGCGTAGGAGGAGGGGGCCGACGTAGGTGGTTCGTAAACACTTGCGTGAGCTTGAGAAAGTAGTATGCCGAGCCGGACCATCCCATCGGGAGGCAAGCGAGGCGCCACAGGGTGCCGCGGTAGTTGACCGTGAAGTAGTCGCGGTCTTCCTCCCGGATGCCAAGGGTGCAGTACCCGTCGGTAAGGTCTAGGGAGACAAAGTAGTCGCCCGGGCGAGAGAGGTGGCGGAGATGCTTCAGAGTCTCGCATGTCATGTTGAACGTGGAGTAGTAGCGGTTGAGTTCTCGAAGGTCGATGATGAGGCGCCATTGATTGCATCCGGGCTTGGGGACTAAAAACATTCGGGAGACGTAGCGAGGGTTGTCCGAGCGCTCCCACGCTCCGCAAGCTTCGAATCGTGGGAGCTCCGAGTTTAGAAACTCGAGTTGGGCCGGTGTAGCGTCTAGCATAGAGATGCCGTGGTTGAAAGGCTTGGGGCGTGCGCCGTGCTTGAACTTGACGCGTACCCCATGGCGGATCCAACTTAGGACTTGGCCGCTCGCGCCGATGCGCTCCCACTCCCGCCATCTTCGACGCACGCGATGTCGCATGAAGGAAGATGTCGGGGAGAAGGAATCGGCGCGGCGGGCCACACCATCATTTCTTGGGCGGTGGTCGAGCCGGGTCGGTCGGCTTTGCAAGAGGGGTTGGGCGGGCTGTTGTTGTTGTTGTTGCTGCTACTGCCTTGCGCTTGTCGGCGGCTGCTTTGCGGGCCCTTGCGTCGGGGCCTGTTGGTTTGTCCGGCGTGATCTTGGCGAATGCTGCGCCGGCCGTTGCATTGCTGGCGGTATGAAGGCTCACTTCAAGTGTGCGGTCGACGAAAGCTTGGCGTAACGCATCTAGTGGGCTGGAGACCGCGGTAGGGCGTGGGCGACAGAAGCGTTCGTGGGCAAATTCGGCAAAGACGCGGTCCGCATCCGTGATCGCTTGTCCGCCCTTGGTGAGGCGGAGGAAGCCCAATCGAGTACGGGCGGCCTCCTCCGTCGCTGTGTGGGTGCGATGATCCGCTCTGATAAGGGCAATCGCTGCCGTATGCTCTGTTGATATAGATGGGCCGTGCGACAGCGTGTCCAAGCCCTCGCTAATTGCCGCGTTGGCGCAGCTGTCGAAGAAGGCATAGCAGCCTATGTCGAGGTACTCGTCGTAGGCTGCTTGGGTGCGCTTGTCGCGGAGAGCGCGGGCGGTGTCGTCTGTTAGTGTCCACAGACGTGGCTCGTCGACGTCACGTGGAGGACGTTCGAGGCCGGCCGGGATGACTTCGCCGTAGTAAGAGGAGTCGACGAATTCGGACGCGGAGGGTTCGGGTTCGTCGTCAAGCAGGTCGATAGGTGGCTCATGGGCCTCCTTACCTCCCTCCGTCCCTAGGGTCGCGTCGGCGGGAATGGACTGTTGTTGATCGGTAATAGCGGGTGTGGATGTTGTCTGCTGGAGCTGTGCGAGTAAGGCAACGTTAGCCGCCAAAAACTGCTCAGTAATCCGTTGTTCCGAAGCCAAAACTGCCGTACGGATTTGTTCGACTGTGCGTTGTTCGATCGAGGTAGCGCTACGGCAGACGTAGATTGTTCATGCTTCATGATGCGTAACTGCGTAGCAAAACGAGGGGAAGTGTCGCGTGACGCTCGAGTGCGCATGGGACGATGGTAAACTAACACCCTGCTCGACTACGAGAGTCGAGATTGCATTCGCACGAAGCCTAGATTGGCTGAGCGCGAAAGCATAGTGTGCCTAGGCTCGTGGCTAGCTACGGCTTATAAGGCGCGGGCTAGCTAGAGCTGACCGTTGGGGAAGTCGTTGGTCGTTGGTTGCGTCTAACTGCCGAGGCGAGGTGGTTGCCCTGCAGGTGTGACGCGCCGCTATTAACGGTAAAAGTAACCGTTAGTGTTACTGTCCCGTACACATGGAAGTTGGATATGCAAACCTCTAGATTCGAATCAATCTGACCAGAATAATATCTACCGCACAGGTAAAGGTACAGGTACAGTTACTGCTGAAGCTTTTCGATTCTGACGACCGCATCAAATCATTAACTCTCAGAATTTCTAGGTTTTTTGTTTTTTCCTCCTTTCTTGTTTTTGCTCGGTGGTCTCCACTGCTTTTTTTTAAGAATTTTTATATTAACTCTCTTAAATTATTTAACCCTCAGCATATCTTAAAACCCCCTCCGTCTTCATCTCTGCTCGCATGCCGCCAAGAATGAGCGCAGTCGAGTACCCGACACCCTCACGGGCGACTCAACGAAGGACTCCGCGAGATGCCTGAGATCTTCCCCGCTTCTCAACCCACCATTTAATCACTCTGTTTTTTTGGGACCTATCAAGGAGCGCATACTCCTACTGGCAGAGAGGGCCGCCGGGCTGAGGCCACGGGGCTATACGCGTCGTACGCAAAGTTACGCCGTTGCCGTAAGTAAAGCGCGACACCGCGACACCGTCGAAGAGGGGGAGCACGACGCGAGGGCCAAAACCCCGAAAAAAGGTATGCTTGAGGCTGTCATTACTGCGGCATGTATTTGTGTGCAGTGTTCTACCGGGTCTTGACCCGGGCTGGTAGCACGCGCGTCAGTTTCGACATTCATTTGGTTTCGGGGGTCGGCAGGCGGAGGAACTGGGCGGCGTAAATGACCGAGGGGGCTATAACGGAGGACGCGAGCGGGGAGTATGAGGCGGCGGGAGATGGGTGGGCGGATGAAGGGGAGGAAGAGTTGAGCGAGAGCCGTAGCGGTGAAGAGGAAGAGGAGGGGGAGGAAAGCGGCGATGAAGGGTCGAGCGAGGGCGGCAGCGACGGGCGATCGCCGAGAAAGGAACTGTCAGCGGAAGATAAGGCGGCGCTGCTGCCGACCGCGGAACGCGAGCGACTCGCGGGGCAGCTGAGGCTGAGGGGGAAACAGGCCCTCGCTAACCGAGAGTTTGAGGACGCACGCACCTTTCTGAACGACGCCGTCATACTTTCCCCGAACTCGTACAAAGTGGGCCCACTATCACTCACTCTCCCATTTTCTTCATTTATGTTCCCCCCCCCCCCCTTTTTCACTGAAATTCACAAAGTCACAATCCTGGTTCAGTTCTTGGCATATGCAAGTGATTGTCTCATTTGTAGACAGATGTCATTCTGAAACCAGTCCCCATTTTTTAAAGCATTTGTCATTTATTGTGATTTTATTTGTGTGTTGTCAATGAAAACACTTTCGCTGTGATGAGCCGCTGACCCACGACGCACTGCCCTCCCCGACCCATCACCAGCTGCACCGCCTCCGCAGCGTGGCGCACGCCTGCTGTCACGACTACCAAAGCTCCCTAGGTATCCGGCCCATACCCTCACCCACACATTCCATTTCTCTTCGTTTGGTTAGCACAAATTCTCATTGGGAGTGCATTTTCGCGGTGCAACAAATCGACTGACCAGATGGAGGGCTGTCTGGGCTTGATCGCCGCAGAGGACGCAGAGGAAGTGATACGAATGGCGCCCAATGTGTCTGACGGCTTCTACCACAAGGTGCCCCCCTCGTTCCACTTGCCCTCCCTTGAGTCGGCGATGAGAAGGGATGGAATGGCGTTGTGGAACACAACTCGGAAAACACGAATAAAACACGACGCGGAAGTGCAGCAACCCTTTGCGAATCAAAACCAATGAGAAGTAATATATGAAAAAAAAAATGCAACAAAACTAAGTGAACATGCAAACGATTGTACCTGGCGCTGCGGGACACGCTTTGTGTTTTCATTGCTGATGGGGGGCACGTGTGAGGGAGCTCATCATTTCCCATGTTGTTTGGGGCCGCAGGGGTTCGCGCTGTACCACCTGAGAAAATTCTCCGAAGCGGTGAGTGCTGTGCGATAACCTTTTGTAGCTCGCCGTTTTGTGCAGTGTCTATCCACCCACCGCAGCCGAGTATGGGGGAGTATTAAGGAGGGTCTCATGTGTTATCTTCCCTATCTGACCGAGTGCTGAATATCACATCCTTTTGATTAGTCGCAACGCGTGAAACATTCAAACACGTCAACGAATGTATCAATAACAATGAACAAAACACTTTCTAGTTTGCAGCCTTGATTCAGTGTAGAGCGGTATTAGATTGGTGCTAAGGATCGGCGGTATGATTGTGGGCTGTGCGTTGAGTTGCGTATACCTTTGTCATTCCATTCCATTCTTCGACAATGTTGACCGCCACACATTAAATTTCAGTCACGTATCCCATGACAATGCAGGCCAGCGCCTTTCAAGACGGTCTCAGGTTGAACCCGCAAGACAGAGCATTGCGGCAGGTGGGGGTGCCATCCCGACTCATGTTTCGTCCGCTACTGCTTTGTGAGTGTGGGTCGTAAACTATCAGGGATGTGGATGGGCGTGTTGACGGTGCGGCTGTGGTTGGTGCAGGGCTTTTGGGACGCGGTGACCTTGCTGTCACAGGACGGGGTGGCGGAGGACTTCGAGGCGAAGATGAAGTTGGGCGGCGCAGATCGTGGAGTAGAGGAGCACAAAGCGGTCGACAACGGACATTTGTAGTGTATATATTTTGATGTCGCACAAATTACGACGATCATTTCTAATTTATCGCTCTGTGCAGCCGACTTTAACTATCGCGCGACAGTTAAGGGGCCCTCCTCCCCTTCTATGCACTTTCACGATCGAATGGGTGACACGATGTTTACAACTTTGGTGCGTTGTCACATGGTAGACCCACGTCGCGCGACGCAAACCTGTCGCAGGTCGAGAGGCAACACATAAAGTCGCTCCCAATAGATAGCGACTACCTGCATTGAAAATTGTAATAAAGCGAAGTTGTCACAAATAAAGATGATGATATGCCTATTATATTTTGCCCGATTTATTTGGTAAGGTTAATGAAGTCTCAAAATTTCTTACAAGAAAAAGCAGTGGAGGCCACCAAGCAAAAAAGAAGAAAGGAGGGGGAAAAAAAAAATCTAAGCCCGAGGAACAGGAAGGCATGCCACAGCACCAGCACTGCCCTCCTGAAAAGCGTCGCGGAGATAAGAGCCCAGAGTGCCATGAAGAGCAGTAAGGTCAATGAAGTCATATCTTTCTTCATTTTGTTTGGCGGCTTATGCTGCCTTTTCTTGTAAGTAAATTGAAATTGTTGATCAAGTCACATCAAGTACCCGTACTTCTGGGGCGGAGTGTTCTGCTGCTGTGGCATCCATGGCGGCCATCAGTATGTATACTTCAATGGGCAGTACCCGTAAAGGCGTAATGATAAGCAGTCATCGACATACACTCTTCCCATAAAGTCCGTTACTAGCGGCACGTATTTAATTACCCGCCACGCACTGCCGCGATGGCCATGCAACTCGATTGGGGGGTAGAAATGAGTTTTGAACAGCACACCACGGCGCGCTGTTCACTGACGTGAGCATATTTACCGGCACGCCCCGGTTATTGTGGGCACCCACGTTGGATTTTCGGCCCATATTTTGCGGGCCGAAATTCGTGCATGTGCAGGTTATGCACGCCTCTATGCGTGGCTCGGCACACGTGACACGTAGTGTCGCGACAAGCCGGGAGACTACTCGACACTGGGCTCTCAGCATGTTTGCACAGTTGCACTAGTATCCGCCGACTGTGTCGCGCCCGGCCGTCTACAAAGCGGCGACACCGAGAATGGCATGTCGTGTGCACTGGTTTTTCTTGCCACGTGCCCGGAAATACCACCAAGGAGCACGGGCTAGGGGCATGTTGGGCTTGAGGGGCAAATTACTTGGAGTGTAAGCACCATGGCGCGCGGATCGTTGGCCTTAGAAACTTGCGCATCGCCGGGCGTGAAAAATGGCGGGGAGCTTTCAGAGTACCCTAGCACGGGCCTTCATCTGGCCGGCGCCAAAGGGCACGGCACCATGCCATCATGGGGCATGAAATGGGCAACGCCGTGAATAGAAGAAATATAGAGCGCTGATTGTTGAGCGTATTAGCGGAGCGGGTATGCAGGTACCACTTGTCTAGGGGTTGCTAGCCCCGCGCGAATGTGGCAGATTTTGAAACCCTAAAAGCTTTATTTGGCTGTACGAGGGCTTGGATGACATCGGACGGTGCATTTGACGCGAAAACCGGCCGGCAGGCGTATATTAAGTTGAAACCTTATTTTTATTTGGGAGAAGGGCTTCCACTTGCAACTTAGTTTGCTCGAATCGGACACTGTACGGCGAAGTTAGACTTTTTAAGCCTCCCAAGCTGTGGTTTTCCGGCCCCGAGTCCACCCATGTCAAGCATATTAACGGCACATGACATCACACCCACGTGCTCCCATGTTTGCGGACAACATGCTGGGATCATAAAAACCGCATGTTGTGCCGCCCATTTTGGGATTTTTCACGAGCCAAAGTGTGGCAAATCCGAATTCCGGGGCGCCCGAATCAGGGTATACCCCGAAATCGGGGTTTAGCCACAAACCCTAATACGTCATATCGTTGCCGTGACGGGCCCCATTTGTGCCTCGCTTCCCCCTCAGCCTCACCGTCAACACAAGTTTCGGCCCGCCTTTTCAACGGGCTAAAGTACAGTTAAACCCTAGAAACCCTACATGGTAAACACCCGCCCTACGCGAAAGGCCCTATTTCACTAGTAACGGACTTTATGGGAAGAGTGTACACTCCTCCACAAACGTCCTGACAAGATTTCGCACCTTCACAAGTAGAAAATGTAATCAAGCGCTGATTTTATTGACAAATCTCCTGAAATCCCAGGCAATGCTTTTGCGCGCAAAATGGAATGCGCCGACAACTGCGAGGGGCGAGCTCCAACACTGCCGGGCTTGTGTACTTGGGGTTATCGCGCCCGCACCCGTGCGGCACGCTCTTTCAAACAGTCGCCGTGCTGGTTAGACGAAATGAGTAACATGCGCACAACGCCGCAATATGAACGTTGATGCGACGGTCGCGCAAATATAATGCATAGGCGACGGAGGGAGGAGATGTTGGGCAGGCCGCTGTGGGGGAAACGCACGAAATCGCGTATGTAGACTTACCACCGATATGCGCACAACCCAAGGGCAAGCCGCTTTCGGCCACAATGTTCAAGCGATCATAATTTACTCATATATGGTTAAAACCTTTTATAACGGGTACCGTTGGACGCGCCTTTTCGATGCGCGTCAAACGCAGTTACTCCGGAGTTCAAACACGCACAAATCGATTTTACATGAATTAATTTAGTTTACGAATTATTCCGGGAAAGCTGAGCCGCGGTGCCAAGCAACACCCATCGAAGTCGGCTCACCTCCTGAGACGATTTGTGCGGGGTTTGTCGATATATGTCTAAATTGTCTACCAATTCTTCATTCCTATTGATCTCCGAGCCTAATTCCCGACGCGTGCCACGCGTGGGGCGGGTGTGGTTGGCACGAGTACATACCCACGCATTCTCAACACCACCGTCAAAGTGATGCGTCCCTAACAGCCAAGTTGGATCTCACCCCTCCCCTAAGCCAATCGCCCTCGCACGTTTACAGCGTGCAGTGTTTATCCAAACCTGCGTCATGTGCGTTTTTGCTCGCTTGCTTTCCAAAAATCACCCGTGCCAGCGGCGTGAACTTCCGTGCCCTATTCACACACCCGCAAACCAAACCTCGCGCATTGAACACGGCACCCACGCCTCCAAACCCCCTCCAAGAAGCCCCCAAAAATACGGTTATGTGGAACACGGAGTAATATGCAGCTTGGTGTGAGCGCTTGAGCAATGCCCAAGCGTGGCGCTCAGAATGACTTGTGTAGTTAATAAGACAGTTTCCCGGGAATTTATGGGCTTAATTCGACAAACTCCACCGACAACACCCGCTTTAAGCTGAGGTCTAACCACCTCGGATTGCGGCTTACTGCTTGCTTCTCGGCTCTCCTACAATTGGGTAGTACTCGGGTATCGTCGTGCTTGACGTGGTGAGAGGGGAGCGTGTTCTTGACTGGCTTATGCTTAACATAATGCATGTATGGACTTTTGTGAAGGAGTGTATATTTGCTGACGGTAAGAGAAATGATATATACTAACCAGGTCGGAAAACCGCCACGTGACGGGCCGAGCGAGGACAGTCGATACGCCCTCAGCGCTACTGTAGCTAGATCACTGCGTTTGCCTGGCTGCGAGTCGTTGGAGTCCAGTCCTTGTCGGTCTTCCCACTTTGTCTGGTATACACCACGGATCATCACGGGCTTGAAACTTTGATAAGAAGCGAGATAGGTCAGTGCTGGACGACCTGCTGGTTATTACGGATGGAGCAGCCAGGAGCAGATATTATCGAATGGGGGTTTAGTTAGGGTGCGCCGGTGAAAATACAATTAGTGAAATAGCAGTGCAGTGCCTACCGGCCGCACCTCGGACGTCGGACAGCCTGCCCGTCGCTTGGGTGGCGCCATTGAAGGCGGTCCGCGCGACTCGTAAAGCTGGCGGGTCGTTCAGCGACAGCAGCCTGGCCTCTTCAGCCTATCGGGCAGGCCCGGGCTGCTGCGGCTCCCTCTCCAGCCGTGTCTAGCAGTAGCAGTGCAGGTCAAGGGGCAGCCATGGCGCCGCCGTATAGCAGCGCTGCCGGAGGAGAGGCAGCCCCACCCGCAGTGGCCGCTTCTACTACGAAGTCACAAGAAGGCGCCACCGTCCTCTCCCCGCGAGGGTGAGTGCCGCAGTGGGATGCCGGCTCTCCACTGTATTATTGTTTCTCCGCAGTTTTTTTCCGAAATTCTTTTATCTGTCC